>BQNB010157503.1:0-15143 GCA_026074375.1 Tanacetum coccineum | reverse complement strand
CAGAAAGATCGTTTTGAATGAATTATTAGCACATTTCTCCCCCTCAAACAATGTCCCGTATTCTATTTAAAGAGCTGTAGACATTGTTTGAGTGATAGAAAATTCTTTTAAAATCTTTTTTCTGATGAAAGACTGAGGTGACTGATTTAGTTTTGAAAGACAACACTTTTTTCACCATGGTTAACACAAATAATTTTTTGAAGAATCATAGAAGAAAAATTATTTGAATTTGGTTAAAAAAAGAAGACTTCTCTTCTTTATCAAGAAATAATGCACTGAAACGTACATTAGATCGGAGTTGCATGGATATAAAGCAATCCATGCCCGGGAGAACTTAATCACCCGTTGTTAGGAACAACCGTCTTTTAGGCGACGTGCTTTCCTCATTTTGAAGACCGGGTTGCCTATCAGAAATAATAGCATGCCATAAAGACATGTTTTGAAAAGTTTAAACTTTCATTCGAGCTTCATTTAAAGACTCGTGTCATTATTGAATGAAATTTATAGGACCGTAAATGTTATCAATAAACGGAGGACATGTCTTGAAAAGTTTAAACTATTTTGGTATTTTCTATTTTCTGATTTTTATGGATTTTTGTTGGTTTTATATTTTTGTATTTTCTTTTTGAGTAGGAATATCTGGTTTTATATATTTACATATGATACATGAAGAGATACCACCATAACCTCTTCTGTTTTGTCGCAGGCTCTTTTTCGTTTCTAGAGACATGCTTTGCATTCCAACCTTTTTCATGAGAAATTCAAGTTTTTCGCATGTCCTAAGGATTGGAGAAGATATCTGCCAGCTGAAATTCCAGTTTACCGACGAAGTAAAGCTCAAAACCACTCATTTTCCTTTTGCTCATTGATTTGCCTTGTTTTCATAACACTCCTGTTCATCTAATTTCACCTTATAAATCCACTTCAAGGTAAAAAATCATCACTTGAACTGGACGAGGTACTAGCTTCTAAATCTTCAAATGTTCAAACTCATGAAGCTTTTCATGGCATCAATCCAACAGGATTTGGTTAATGCATCTTTATAACTTTTGCGTTCACTTGAAGAGAGGAGAGCATCATAGTAGCAGAGCAGGGCTTCGGTTTGTAGTTGGAGTCTTGTGGATACCGGTCTGGAAGGATCACCAATAATCTTGTCAAGCGGATGATCCTTGGTCTATTTTTCGATGTGCTCTTGTGGTTGATTTACTGAATGCACGTAGGTTGGGATAACAATTCGGAAGAGGATCTTTCAGAACTAGGTTCTGATATTGGAAGACCAATTATAGATCATTACCATGTTGGCAACTTCATACCACGATCATCTCTTCAACACTTGTAGGAATAAACATGAGATTGTTTTTCTTAAGCGGTTTTGTGAGGTACTTGTAAAGGTTGTACCTTGGGGATCTATATTCCGTTGATATGAGGTGTACCGGTTGAAACAACAGGTTCTTGAACAACAACTACACTTGGTGAAGGATTGAAGTACTCATCCAACATAGGGCAAAATAACAAATCCCAGTCATTCTTTGTTGGTGGAACATTAGGTGTTGGAGAAGGAGGTTGTGGTACGAGTCCTGAACTGATTGTTCTAGGAGTCAAAAGTTGAGGACCGGGTCCTGAACTGATGTGTGCAGGAGCCGTGACTTGACCATTTCAAGAACTGAACTGCTCTGCTGTAGTGCGGATGTTGGTGGTGAAAGTTATAATGAATGATTCTTGACAGGGAGGAGATACTGGGTTTAGACGATGAGAGATCGATGACTGAGTATCAGTAAATAGAACAGATGAAGACACTTGATGGATAAGAACAGTGCCCTGGATTCAACTTCGGGTTTCCATAGTAGTTTTTCCTGGTTCATCTTTTACTTATATATTTCTTCAGGATCAGGCTTAGTTTCCTCATTATTATCCCCAGCATTATCATCTCTGTCAAAATGTTCACTGACCACATCTGCTTCCCACTAAAGAATTAGCTTTTCCTCATCAGGAACCTATGGCTTGGATCCAGTTCCTTCACTTGAGGCTCTAGAGATGATGTGACTCCTAGGAACCCTAGTATGTTACCAGTTTATTCATTCGGAGCCTTCAGTTCTAGGTTGTCACTTGCTCATTTCTTGCTTACTTGAGCGCTGTCATTATGTCAGCAGCTCTTGTTCAGCAGGCGTAAGAGTTGAATTCCTTGAGCTTCTTAGAGAATTAGAAGTCCTCTTTTTGACACAATAAAGGAATTCAGAAGCAATACCAGATGTCTTCTTTGTGTGGGCTCGGGTTCAGATTCAGCATATGATCTGACTTGTGTCAGTGATCTGGATGTTATTTTGGAAGCATATACATCAGAGAGTTAAACAAACATCATCTTCTATGTCAGTGATCTGCATCAGTTGAGGTAAGAGCTGGAATGTTGTATGGATAGTGATGCATCAGACTACCGTGGGTTCTTTGAACTTTAGTGATCATCTCGAAGGAGGTGAGTTGACCCAGAAGCGGCCAGATTCGGGTTTCCTTCTCTTTTGCTGACTACCCTGGTTTGATTCCAGTGAAGGGAACATTAATGTCGTCTTCTTCATCATCATATCATGCTTTCTTTGTGGTCTTTAACCTTGACTGCAACTTCCTTATCCATTAGGCCTCTTCATCTGCTATTAAGCTTCATAAGTTGCATGGTATAGATGGTAGTTGCAGGGATTTCTTTTGCAGTCTTGTTCTTATTCATGTGTTTGAGAGAGCACTCTTTAAATCAATTTCTTCAAGCGCCACCTTGTCTTGTTGACATGATGGAGTAAGTTGAATCTTGTTTCTTCCTCACCTTGTTCCCTTTTGATTTGATAATCTCTTTGGACCTCTTTTCAGATTTTGATCTTGATGGACTCTGGGCCAGCATCGCAGAGTATATCTCGATTATATCTGCAGTGTGTCGTTCAAGAATTTAAGGGGAGCATAATCAAGTTTTGTTCCTAGTATTTATCAACAAACCGTAGGAACTTGGGTTTTGATTGAAGCCAAACATCGGCAGAGTGATCAGTCTACTTGACTTCAGAACATCTCTACGCAATCTTGCCACTCTTAGTGAAGGGAGATGAATGGAGTGATTTCAGGGAGAGATGTGTGATTGTTGTAGTCTTCCGTGTTGATTGGTGAGGATGTGACCAGTGGACGCGGCTTGTAGATGAGATCATATTTTTGAAGGGGCAATCAATGTGAGGAGTTGACGTACTGTGATGACTTGGATAGGTATGGTGGAATCTGGGACTCCTCTATAACTATAGATTTCTCCTGTATTATCTCCGATTAGTTTATCATAAGAAACTTGATCCCCAAGTTTTAGTGTCATCGAGATTTTTCATGGACGACATAGAACGAAATAACTTTCTGGATTTTCTTCGAGGGACAACGTTCGTTGTATGAGCTTCAAGTTATTCATGAACCTTTGGGTAGGCTGTCGCGAGGAATTCATATCTCCATCGTGCTCAGGGTTTGGTCCAGCAAGAGACACATGTATTTTTCCAGAGTTTTGATCCAGTCTGGTCTTTTGCATGGCTCAAGGTATGGTCCAGACACAATTCTTGCATGTGTAGCATGAAAACTTTCTTCTTGCAACAGCTTCTTCTCAGCTTCAGTTAATTCATCATCATGTGCTCAGGGTTTGGTCCAGCAAGAGACACATGTAATTTTCCAGAGTTTGATCCAGTCTGGTCTTCTTGCACGGGCTCAGGGTCTAATTCCAAAGCTCAGTCTGGTTTAGGGATGATGTTGTCATGCAGGAATGATCTCTAAGGCCTTCCGAGAAAGATCAGCTCTCAGAGTGAACCATTTTTCATCAAGTTTGAAAGTTTAAACCCGTATTTGCATCATGAAAAGGTCAGAGTATTCCAGAACAGCTGAATGTAGATAGAAGGGAATTTACTGATGCAGTGAATGCCCTAACGAAGTTTGTGTTCTTGAAATATCAACTGGAATGTGGAAGATAGGATTCTTCTGCAACTTTTGTAGCTCTTAGAGAAGGTTTCCCTTTCAATCTTGTAAATGGTCTGAGCAATGAAGGATCTGTTAATCTCATCTTGTAGGTTCAGGTGCAGGAATATTCTCTTCTGCCATCGTATCTGTTAAAGCATATCAAAATGATAGACAAAAACATTATCAATATAATCAAGTTAGATAAAGATGTTCGCCTTGAGTTTGACATGCCTTGTATTCAGATTTGCACGAAGATATTCCACGTTAGTGTCACTGGATTTTGGGCTTTTGGGCCAAAGACATGTGACAATTAGCCTAAGTCGATGTCAACGGATCCACCAAACCGCCATGCAGTAGATTACATTCCGCCATCTAAGGAATGATGCAGCCGCTATCTAAATTAAGCAAGATCCAAGCATTTTAGATTATCTTAATTTCTCCTAGCAGACAGGATTTAAACCCTACAGACATAATTTAACACCCTACACTTTCACATTGGACCATTTTATACACATTCAAAGACAAGATTAAACCATTTTAATCACATTTAATTCATATTTCCCCTTCAATAAAAATGCATCTGCGATTGCATTTTTGATCTGTGAATTATAAATACCAGTAAGTGTACGGTTGGTCCATTAATAACAAACGAGCATTGGAAAATATGGGAAGCTTGGTAATGAGAATGGTCAAACACTAAGAAGATTTTCTTCTTTTGAAGATAAAAGCGCACTTAAGCATACACGCTCTTTTCTTGAAAACTGGATGTATAGAAGATTATGAAAAAGCCATCGACTTGTGCTAACAAAATTGCCGTGTTTCGAAAGTAGCTCAAGGACCAAAAAGATTTCTCTTTTCGTTATTAAGGAAAAATGCACTACACGTTACATTCTTCTTTTTGTCAAAGAGGGGTTGCAATCTAACATTGATACAGCCATTTACCATGAGCTCAAAACTGGAATGTTTTGATATTATTTCGCTCCATGATCCGAAAAGTTTTCTCTTTTCGTTGTCAGGATAAATGCACCTGACACGTAGCACGCTTCCTTTTCTTGAAGGCGTACACCTTTTTTACTTTGAGGAAACAGGGTTTGAAGGGATGCCAACAGACGCATTTGTCATTTAAGGAACGAGGTTTGAACCGTTTTGATCAAACGTCATCAAGATGAAGAACGAGGCCTGAACTATTTTGTCCAAACATCATTTGATGAAGAACGAGGCTTGAACTATTTTGTCCAAACGTCATTTGAAGCATGTTCATCAGATTTGAATTCCTTGAACTCCTGACGTATGAGATATCAGTCTTTTTGGTAACCAAACTCCGAGTCTTTCCTTTAAAGGATTGCACAGAGTTTTTACCTGACTTGACGTTAGAAGTACCTGCATAACATATAGAGTTTGATTGCTTTCATATGGGTTAGTGATGAATCATCATTTGGAACCATCTTGGAGGTTCACTGTCAAACTTTGGTTGTGCTATCTATGAACAACCTTTCCAGTTGGTTCAACCTAAGACTAACAGTCTTGATAAATTCTACCGGTGGTTTCCACCTAGATACGATCATAGGAGTGTGGGGTTTCTCCATGCACAGCGATGACTTCCTATTTTCCCTCTCAGTTCTCTTTTTTTTTTTTGTTATTTTTTTTTGTTTGAGAGGAAAACCTTTGTCTATTACCATTCCGACCTACTTACTTGTTTTCTCTACGGGTTTGTAACGTGTTGTTGTCTTATGAGATGGCTTCCTCACACGCGAGTTGACTTCATTAAGAAATTTGGTTACACAGGCATCATGATTTGCATTAAAGACACAATTCTGACTTGTGTCTTTTTCCTGGCTTCCTCTAGAAAGTGTTTGGAGTCCGAAAAGGAACTAGAATTCCTAGAGTGATCTGTTTTTTGCACAACGTTTAACTTAACATTACTACTCTTAGATGCAGGCCAATTCCTAAACGTTTGATTATTGCTCCTAGGTCTTGGTGTACACGTATTAGGAGTGTGGTGTGTTCTAGCAGAAGGCATTTCCCTAGGTTTAAGATTCCTATTTCTGTCTTGTGTCTTTTTCCTGGCTTCCTCTAGAAAGTAATTATGAGCCATATCATTAGAACCATACGAATCTTTTTGACTATTCCTAGAAGAGCTAGGTGCATTCACATGATGAGATTTTGCTGGAGCAGATTCTCTAACGTTAGGCAAATAATGAGGAGTGACTGGTTTTGACAAAACATTTTTCTCATCAACTTGGGAGGCAAACCGTGGTTTTGAAATTCTAGGTCGTTCAGACTTAAACGCATTCGGTTGTCTAACAACTGAATGGTTTCTAGATGGTTGTAAAGGCGGTTTCCCCAAGATTGATGCTTTGGCAAACTTAGTATCCACGCTATTTCCTTTTAACTTCCTTAATTCGTTTTTTAATGCTGCATTTACAAAAACCTTTTCCTGAATCTGAGCTTTTAAATCAGCATTTTCGACAGACTTTTGATTAATTTGAGAAATTAAAGAGTCACTATTGTCTTTATTCTGAACGCGTGTCTTTTTAATTGAATCATAAAGTTCTTTGTAAGTCTGTTTCAAATGCTCATTTTCTTTATGTAGTTGCTCATTTGCTGCAAGTAATTTAGCCACACTGTGTTCTAATTCGATGTTAATAGTTTCAATTACATCTATATCATTTTTAACTTTGGCTTCATTACTTGCTTCCTTCACACTTTTAATTTGATTCTTCAAGTTGCAAATTAGTGTGGTTTTGGCCTGTAGCTGAGCTTTCAAATCATTTATCTCAAAAAATTCACGAAACTCAGGAGCATCCTGGTTCTTACATGGTTTGTTACTTTGAAAACTTTCTTCCTTTTGTTGCTCCTTCTATTTGTTTGCATTGCGATTTCAAGTGAATAAAGTTTTTCAAGTTGTAAAAATCTGTTTGAAAGTTCATTATAAACTTCTTTTCAACCATATCATTCATTTTGAGAAACTCAGCCTTAAGCAAAGGACTTTTTACTTGATCTTGTTCAGAATCCTGGTCAATCATCTCCTCCATATGACTCATAATTGTTGATATCAGGATGTGGTTATGGCTATCAAACCTTTTTCCAATAGTTATGTCGTATATAACTTGGTTAAGATTGATCAGTATGCATGTTGTTTCATTTGCAAGGCACACTTATGTTGAGCAGTTAAATGCTTCCTCAGCGGATGGCACTTGGTTCTTTAATGGTGTCTGACTATCTGATCCAACATCCATGTGTGATATAAATCCGTGAAATAGGGTTGTTAATATGCTCATCTGGACATTTGTCCCACTATCATCTTTGTAACAACATAAACTCAGCAATCAAGTGCTTTCTCGAAACACAATCTTACTCTCTCTTGACTGAATCTGTTCTTTCCTTCATCCTTCTATCATAATTGTCTTTTATTGACGTGTTCTCACTGAAGCAACGACTTATTTAACATTACCACCTATGTGTAGGAGTAGTGCTTCTATAAACTGTTTTAAATTTGATTCAGTGTATTCAGACCAAAACGCTTTTCACGGTTCATTTCATTGTCTTTTATCAATGATAGTCACTGCCAATCGATGAACTTCTGAAATTGATTGTTGAGCACCAAACTGCAGCCATGGATTCTATCTTCTCTGATTCATCTTTGTCTAGCATGATTTTGTAATTGATCTACGTAAAGGAAATCGTCTTGGAAAGTCTCATAATTATTCTTGACCAATGCGTGTCATGAATTGCTCGTTCGGATACTCTCTTGGATTTTGAATTCATCGTATTATAGATCTGTAGAAATGAATGAGTAGCTAAAAAGATGTCATGCAACTTTCCTTTGCATTTTCTTGCATTAGTTGCAACTGATGCAACTCTCTCTCTTGTGAATTCGAATTCAAAGATTCCATTGAAGTTCGATGTGTGAAATAAAATTAAGGATCTTAAGTAGATTAAGTGATTGATGTTGTGGTTATGAGAAGGATATCATATTTCACATTCGGGATTTTTACACAAATCTATGATTTAAACCGAGAAAAGAATAAACTTTTACAGGATTTTACAAAATCAAGAAGAAACTGTGAAACAATGATTAATTGTTGTTGAAATCGTTGTTGAAATTGAAGAATGTGAGCTTTTGTAACGATTAATTGGCTTAAAAGGACTAATGGTGCAAAAACGATTCACTTTTAAGGACTAACGGGCTGAATTATAAGAACAAGGACTAATGAATTAAACACTTTTTCAAAAAGTAAAAGGTGAAATAAATAGAATTGAAAATGAAAACTACTACACTCCGTCCCAATAATTATTGTCCCACACTTTACTTTATAAGTCTTTCTTTCTCAACTTTGACTCTTAAAATATTGTTTGTTTGTGCTATTTAATAATTTGAGGCAGTAATATATGAATGTTTTGAGGTTTTAGATGTATTTTTATTGATATAAATTTTATCAAGTAGTATGTAACATAAACAAAATTATTTAAGGTCAAAGTTGGACCAAAGAAGAAACTCAAGGAAAGTCAAAAATGGACAATAAGTTTCGAGTATCGGATGTAGTATAATGAAAGTGTTTTTTAAGTTAAATGGTTAATATTGAAAATGTTGGTTATTGACTAAGGTTCAACATTAAGCAGGTTATTTATCTAGGGATTATAACGAGAAACAAGTGGAAAACAAAAAAGTTCTTATAATTGTAAAAAAAAAAAAAATTTAAAACAATATTAAAAATAACATGAAAAACATGCTCGTTATATGTATCGTTCTTCTTCATTTAACTTTTTCTAAAATAGGGGTAACGAGTGTATTTCTTTTGATTCGCGGAATCCTCACGGTTATCGCTAGGTGAAAACCAAATACACCACGATGATCTACAAAGGGACATGAGATCATGATGGTACTAGGTTCTAGGAAGACCCCGCGGAGCAACCCGATAGCACGAAACGAAAAACCCAAAACACGTTGAAACGTTAACTTGTAATTTGTTAGTGAGTATCTTTGTACATTTTATTTTATTAAACTTGAATGAATTATTGGAGTGTTACGTTTTATTATGAGTTGTTATACTCGCTTGAATGTCACGTGATAACTCGATTACCAAGTTTTAAACTGGACAGACGTTTCGTTACCATAATCTCTCATAAGTATATAAGTCTTCGAAAAAACTGTACAACTCGGTACACATAAAAGTCGTACCATAACATCACTTGGATTTAGTATTTGGATTTTGTACCATGTGATTTGCTAATCGCTTCCACATGTAGCCGTAAAAACAGTTACTACCGTCCTTTTTCGAATGCATACTAAATTGTCTTGTCGTTTTAGCTAAAAAATGTTGACTTGTAAATATCGTGGACCACAATTAAACCCTGTATTTAAGCTGCACGTTTAAGATGGAAAATAAGATACTTGAGGCTGGAATTTATTTACTGTTATTGCTTGATGATTATTTGTGTGTCACCATTTCTGTAGTAGTTTTTATGTTTTTTCTTGTTTTACTAAAAACAAATTAGTATCTCGCGTATTAAGAACATTGCTTAAGTAAATGATGTTTCGTTTGAAGGATCGTCTGTCAGTGAGAAGTGAGCTATCGGGTTTAAAAGAATTTTGTATTGTATCACACATACCTTATCATAAATCTAATACTTATATATCTATAATAGGACATAATGTATTTCCAAGTATTTTAAATCTTTCCATTAGCTATTTCTGGAAGTGCGAATGCGATTAGTTAAACTATTGTATTCTATTGATTCAGTACGTGTAAGATGTGTGGTACCAGGGCATTTTGATTATAAAGGTTTCACTAAACCTGATTGAAATTTTGACTTCCGCACCCCCTAACAATTACAGGTCCCTTCGTAAATAAATTGTATATTCTACTCCGTGCTTAGTCGCTAAAGGGTTGTAGGGTGACCTGGTGTTTGTGCCACACCACCCTACCATATCTCGTGTGGTTTCTTTATTTTGTTTATTGTGGGTTTTTGGGTTCTTGTCAGGCCTGTAGTCTCGTTGAACGCGTTTTATTTGCCTTGAAGCGGTGGCTGGTAGCCTTCCCCCCCCTCCCCACTGGTTTATAGAGTCCTCGGACTATTAGGGACCAGCAAAGGGCCCTTGTTTCGATTCTAGCTGGTCGGTGTTTTTGGCAACTCCGAAGCCTGTGTAGTTGATTGTGGTTGGCACGGTCATTCCAGTCCGGGTGTTTGTATTGGGGATATTGTTGATTTGTCAGGACCCCCAGGAACCAGCCCCCGTATTATATGCGATTGTTTTTTACACGCGCCGGGTTTTTAAGCGCTCTTGGGTATTCTTATTGCGTCTTTGGGGACTTTCTCGGTAGGAGACGAGGATGGTGAAAATTCTTGCTAGGGTATTATATTGTTTTATTTGGGAATGTATGTTGCGGGCTATTCAGGATGGGTGTGATATTCAGTTTCTCGTGGGGTCTGGTAGAAAATTACATATGGGGAGGTTCGATGGTGGTAAGGATTACTGTGTGTGACGGTTAATTTTTGGTGTTGTTCTAACGATCTGTTTATAGTTTTCTTTTTTTCACTCCTTTTTCTTATTTTGCGGTTTTCTCATGCTCCAAATTTTTAATTTCAGCGAAAAATATAAGCCAGAAATAATGTTCGCTAGTGTTCGATCAGTCGTATAACCACCTTGTGAATAGTTTCACACTTATGGGGCAGCGGACCCCCCAGAGTAATTGGGGATTGGTATGCACATCATTACCTGGGATATAATTTGTGGAGTACTCAAAACCGAACGAGAAGTTTGTCCAGTTTCGGCACCTTTCGTGCACCCCCCCCCCCCCTCCCCCCCAGTCCCCACCCCCCCCCCCCCGTCCGAGCCACCCCGAACAGAGCGCCCCCGTGCACCCATCGGAGACGAGATGACCCCAATGACCCCCCCCCGGAGAAATGTCCTCCCTAGACCAAACGATAACATATATGTGTGTTCTGAAAAATTTAGGAAACAATGTATGTAGACACTGAGAGAGTTTCCTAGGAAAAGAAGAAACCAAAATAAGCTTAGAAGGAAATATAGCACGCGCGCCCGAATAAGCTGAAACAGCTTAACAGCTTATAGGGGAAAAATGTGCTTAAATAAGCAAGCCCTTGAGTCTTTAACGAAAAAGACCCAAGGGCGCAGTGGTAGAGTGTGTATGGAAAGGGGGATGTATCGAGAGGTCTCGGGTTCGAGTCCCTGCTCCCGGACGATGGTCTTGATTCCCACCGGACTTTTTTTTTCTTTGTTCGTAATAATCAAATGAGCTCTCTAAGTGTGTACTATTAGGCTCGTCCGCGGTTGTGTTGTTTTTCTTCTTATATCGAACAAGATAGTGTCACTCTAGAGACAAGCGATTATATAGATGTGATGAAAGATATAGAAGTGGGGCTTGAAATACTAGAACTTAGATGCTTAAGTCAAGACTAAGACGCTTATTTGTTTGACTGAAGAAGTGCTAGTAGACATGAACTATAAGCAGAGCCTTGTAAGAGAAGTCTATGATCACATTTGATATGCTTGTAGTTTGTGTCGTAGACACTAGAGACGTGCCTGTAAGCTGTAGGACTAAAAGAGAACTATGCATAAGTATAGTCAGTAGACAGAATGATCTATAAGATCGCTTAACAGTCGTCTGAAATACTCATAGTGAGCATGGAAATCACTCTACTGTATGTAAGCGTTTTCTCGCTGACAAGAGATATCCGCACTCCCTCAGGCCCTAGTTCTATAGAGTTCCTTGTAACACAATACCAATACTTGTGCATTAATTGTGCGCCTTCTAACTATATCCATACCACTCTTCACATATCATCCTGCCCAGAACCCCCCCCTCCTCATAACCCCCCATATACGCCAATCACCACATACCCCAATACCTGCGCTCTAAAGCTCCCTTGCTGTACCCCCTACACCCCCCAATCACTACCCGCCCCGACCCGTCAGGCATCCCGCACCTCTCTCTCCCCAACATATCGTCCCCCACCGAACCTAATATAGCGCCCGATTATTAACTCGACGCACCCTGTCCCTCCCCCGCACTACAAGAGCATACCTACAACCGCGCTGCTACCCCCTAGCGCAACCACTCCCTCGGCTCCTACTCCCCTTCTAACGCATCCCCTCCGGTAAAACATATATGGCCAATATCCTATTACCTGCCACCCTTATCAACCTCTCCCACACGCTCATCCCACTTCCTCCCACCAATACATCATGTAATCCAACTAGGGAGCTCTATCGAGCTACTCGATCAACTAACCGCCAGAATCACATCACCCCCAATTAACGCAATCAACACTCAGCCTAGGGAACTCAAAAACAGCCTAAGGGCATGTTTGGGCTTAAAATTAAGCCAATATAACCGTATCTTCAAGCGTCTGAAAACTTTGTGGGCTTATCTAGAGCTTATACAATATTAGAATATAGCCAATAATACTTGAGGCTTTATTGGCTTATAATGCTGAGGTAATTAATGACTAAAGTCTCCCCTTTGCACCAGGGGGCGCTGTTTAAGGCTAATTTTCAAGGGATTATTCTGTCAGCTTATTTTAAGCTGTCAATTTAAGCTCTAAAAAACAACAAATAAGCTCAATAGATTGAGTGCTTTAGCTAAACAGCTTGTGCACCACATTTTGAGCTTTTGAAAACCATTTTTACTTGCTTATTTTTGGTGTTGAAAATGGTCTTTTGGTTTTTAGAAACTGTGACCAAGAGGAACTTGGTGAACTTTGACTTACCAAAGTCAAGAGACAAAAGGCTTTTGACAGCCTTTTTTTGGACACTCAAAACACACTCTTTTAGTGCTAAAACTTAAACTCCCAAGTACTTATCAAGATAAGCACTTGTGGCCCTTTTAAAAATCCAACAGTTTCACAAATGTTTATAAAAACTTTGAAAAACAATTTTGTCACAAAGAAAAACTTAAAAACAGCTTAAAGGACTCTAACAACCTATGCTAAAACTAGACTAATAACCATAACCCATACCACAGCCATCCTTTACCAATTTTATCCCAAATAAAATGAGCTTAAAAACTGTTTTAAACACTAATCAAGCTAAAACTTTTTATCTACTCACCCTAGTTTTCATCTACTTAAGCTACTTTAAAACTAAAACTTATAGCTTATTAATTGAAATAAGCTACTTTCTCTCCTAGCTTTAACTACTTAAGTGACATTTTTAAAAGAGAAACTGAGATTACACACATTAAATCTAATGAAAACTTAAAACATCTAAACAACAAGTCTAAACAAACATATTTGCACAGATTTGAACAGGAAATAAGCTAATGTTTTAAGTTAAAATTAAGCTAGAATGAAGTTTAGGAAATGAAACCTTGGTGTTTTTGTTGTCTCAGAACCAAGCCACTCTTTCTGAGTGAGTGGCTTAAAACCTGAACTTAATGGCACCTTAGCCTCTAAAATTGCAGCTTAATAAGCTCATAAGCTCTTTGGAGCTTATTACTTCTTTAAGGCTTCAAAGGTATCTCATGAGCTCAAATGTCATTGGTTTTGATGGTAAATGAAATTAGAAGAGTGAGATGGAGTGACTTTTGACAAGCCTTCCACTAAATTCGAGCTTTTTAACAAGAATAAGATCAAATGGCTTATTGGAGCTGTATTGAAGTAATATTTAGCTTAGAATTTTTGAAATAAAGATTCTAGAACTTTAAAGAATTTTCATCGATAAAAAGGAAGACATACAAGCCAAAGAATTACAGGTTAAATTGCTTAAAGCTGATTAAAAAATTAGAAGAGGAAGAAATGTACGAAACTAGAATTGCATAGTTTTAAAAACTTAAGAACTAAAATATAATAACTACTCTATATTTCTGTCTTCTTGCTCTTTTATACTGAGACCTTGTGTTAGTTGTGTGAGAGGGAAAAATCAAACACATTCCTGAGCACCCTTCATTTCTTCCAAAATCAATCTTGTCTGTCCGAACAAGGTCCTTGGGGAGGTGTGGGATTTCCATTCTTGGCTCCCATTTGTAGCTGGAAAGGTAGTGGAGGGGGGGGGGGGGTAAATTGACTTCACCCATGGTGGTGGTGGTAATCTACAGGGTAAAACGGGTTTGTAAAACCCGTGATTGTGTTTGGGGGAAAAAGAAAGCAGGAAAGTTGGTTTGAGTTGTAACAGGGCAAAGTTTTAAGAAATGGTGTTTTTAGTCATTTGAGTCCGTTTTTAATGGAAAAAGGTATGTGTAATTAAGCACATACCATATAACTTTTTGGGGACTTGGCAAAACAAGTCCCCAAGAGTTATATACTCAATTGCATCACTCGTCCTTGTTAGTACAAGTATGGGGAGTTGGCAGTTTTGCCCCCCCACTTGTTACTTTGCTTAAATGGCAATATGGCCCTTCTCTTCTTTTCTCCTCTTTTCTTTTATAAATATAAGTTTAGGGGTTTGGCAATTTCAACCCTTAAACTTATATTTCTTGATTTGATGACTTTTGGATTTGTCGGGGTTGACTTGGGTTGACTTTGACCTTGACCAGTTGACTTTTCTGTTGACTTTTTGACTTGATTGACTTTTCGGCTTCGATTTGGCTTTGTCTTTCACAGTCTTTTCCATTCCGAGTCCGGTTTTGTCGTTTTGGCTTTGTTTTTCGTCCTTTTCTTAGTTATCCGTTCCTGCACAACACAATTAGCAAAACAAGCATATATTTGGCATTTTAAGTCCGTTTTTGGTTATTTTAGCTCGTTTTTAAAGGTAAAAGGTATGTGTAATTAAGCACATACCAAAATCCCCCATACTAAGGTATTGCCGTGTCCTCACGCAATGTTATGAAGTAAACATTTACGAAAACTAAGAATCTCAATCTCCCTCGACTAATAACTTTGAAAAGTAGCAAAGTGTTCGTCAAGGGAAACTAAAGAATCAAAAGCTTCGACAAGTCCCGTTTTCACCATTTTTTATTTGTACACTAACTATCCCTAATATTTTTGGATTTTTCTTTTTCTTTTCTCGACTACCTGTTTGACTTCCTTTATTATATCAACATTGGGATCATAGAATGAGAAACGCCCATAGAATAATCTACGGATGTCCTGACGGATAAATTCATCGTCCCCGATTTTTCACTAGTTCCAAACCAAGCAATTAAACAAGATCATTTGTCAATATAAGTCTAAATGCTAAGCACTCATACTTATGACTTGTGAACTTTTAACTCCCAACATGA
>BQNB010157502.1:0-15143 GCA_026074375.1 Tanacetum coccineum | reverse complement strand
CGATTGGGTTTGAGTGGTTCACTTGGGTTTTATGTGGCCCCTTCGGACTAATAGCCTGTCCGGCATATACGCGGACACTAGGCTCGTATTGATTCATAAGTCCAAGTGCAGAACTCACTCAAAAAGCTAGATTGTTTGAGAAGGGGACACATAGACATTATAAACCATCAACCAATCCCATACTTGGCCGATGTGGGATCATAACAGATTTGCTTGTTTTTTGACCTTGTGAGCTTAATTCATTTTGGATAAGTCACTGTTTCCGACTTTATAAGCTAATCAAATTCAGCTTTCGGACTTGCATAAGTCATAACAGCCTATATAAGCCGAAAAAAGTGAATTTTTCCAAAATCAAATATGCCCATTAGCTTTCGGAATTTCTCTTATCTTTTTAGCAAGGCCTTATTAGTAGGTAACTTATTAACCCTTGATAATTATATTTTGTTGCAGACTTGCAGGTAGTATGAAACTTATTATCCAAAACTCATTATTTGACAACTAAATAATCAGATGACCATATTTTCATCCAAACATTAAAAGCCAAAATGATCACTTCTAAGGCGCAAATTTAAATCTCACAGTATGTATTTACCTGCTGATAGTTCGCTAACAAGATGATATGATCATTGAAATTCAATCCCGTTTCATTAGCCATGTTTTACACCTGCAATCATATAAAAAAGTTTCACACGACCTTACAGATAAATCACAGATAATTTTCTTCTGTACGCGGTTTCTAAAAATCCAAAGTAACAGGCTTCAGCTATTCCTTCAACGGCTTAAACACTGTGAAAGCAAGTAAGAACTCCGCCTTTTAACATTGAGATCAGCCGACTGAGGCCATGGGTACTCGAGCTTCGAAAGCACCTCTGATCCGCCTTCACACATCACACTGGCCTTCAGACCAAACATAGTCCTCAAACTGTGGGCAATGGCTTCACTCCGGATACAAATCCATTAACCACTTAGTTCACCACTACAAGAACAAAAAAAAAGAAAAAAGATGGCTGCATAGAAGAACTAAACACCCCCAGCATGAAAAAATTGTAAGCATAAACTTACATCAAGCATAGGTCGGTTCCTTGATCAAACTTCCATTAAATTCAGCAATTTCCGCTTGCAGCTGTTCATATATATTTAACATAGCAGAGCAGAACTCACTACTAGGGACTGATTAATTTCCGCATAACTTTTTCCTTGATCAAACAATTCGATGTCAGACACACGGGGGACTTTGGACCGTTTTCTCAATCCCTAAGCTTTTAGCGGCTTAAAAAATTCATAATTAATTTCTAGTTGTAGCTTCTCAATCAACCCGTTGTACCACAAATAACCGAGTTTGAGCATTCAATGTCTTAATAGTTCTTCTCTTCCCAATCGTTGGAGCTCCTGTACATTATATAGAAAGTTACCTCTTTGAGTAAAATATAAAGCATAAGTTGTAATTAAGTAACCGAGTTTCTATACTCACGTCCATTGGTTCAAGAATGGCAGTTTTAATTTGCATCGAGGTCCAGCATGGATTTGTATGTGCATGTCCAAGTGGTTCCTGCAATTATAGCTCAGGGTCAAAACAGCCAGGCAGGTAAAAACGGGTAATCATGGTTCAGGATTGAAACGGTCCAGTCAGTTAAAATGGGTAATGGTACAGGGTCAAAACGGGTAACTATGACGTGGAATTCATCATTCAACATTAATGCCATGACCACATATCCTAATCCGAATGAAGATGTCATGCTCTAAACAAGAATTGACACATTATTCTGTACCAACTGAAGTTGAGGAGGATGAAATGCTAGATCATGCTAGATCATGCTCTAAATTTTGTACCAACTGAAGTTGAGGAGGAAGGACGAGAAGTGGTTATGTTTTATGAAGAGCTGGTAGCTTTAGGAAGTAAACAGTGGGAGTATACTTTATGTGGCTATCACTTAATAATGAACTGAGATACAATGTGGAGTAGATGTGAGCTAAAAGAAGTTATACAACATGCCAATAATACGTTTTTCTTCAAATTTGCTACTGATGATGTAATGAAAACTGTGTTAGAAAATGGGCCTTGGATGGTGAGAAGCAAACCTTTACTTGTTCAAAAATGGGAACCTGATGTGCGTTTGGATAAGATTGAACCTGTAAAATTGCCATTATGGGTTAAAATGTTTAATGTCCCTTTAGAAGCATGGTCTGTTGCTCTGGCTAGTGGGGATGCAATGACTACTACTATTTGTCATAGTGGTAAAGGGAGGATAGGATTTGCAAGAGTGTTGGTAAAAGTTGATACAACAACATGTACTAAATACAGATATTCGTGTCTGCAGAAGACATTACAAAGTACAACAAGCAAAAGTTGCAGTTGCAGTTCCGTCGACAAAATGGACAAAGGTCTGATATTTCTTTTTCCTGCAATTGAGGATATCTGAATATTCAAGAAAAACATTTGATTAATAATATATAACTTTATGAAGAATATATATAAACTGGAACAAAAACGGTAAATACTTGGAGAAAGGGATTTTTGATAAGGTAGAAGTAGTATACAGAGATGCAAACAGATAAGAGTTAAATATGTTCCAGTGGAGTATGCTTGGAAACCTGATATATGTGAGCACTGCAATGTGTTTGGGCATAAAAGTAACTACTGTAAGCAGGGGAAACAGGGGAATGGAAGTAAGGAGGAAATAAGAAGTATTTCAACTGAGGGGAAGGCAGTGGGGAATGACGAAGGTATCCATAATCAATTTGTAAATGGAGGTTTTACTGAAGTACAATGCAGGAAGAAACAGGCAGTGCGCCAGAGTGATAAGCAACATACTGATAAGCAGAAATGCATAATGAAGTTAGAGGTCACATGGGACTCAAAAAAATAAAAAGCGGACCAAATGCTCAGCACAAGCAACTTAATAAGGAGGAGGGGTAAATTAGATTTGCTGCATTCTTGAATCTCATTTAAAAGCTAATAAAGCTTGTTCAAAGACGTTTGGAAATTGGCCTTGGGAGTCTAATAGCATGCATAGTAGGAAGGGGTATAGGATTATTATTGGATGGGATGACTGTAAGGTCAATCTCATGTGTTTCCTAATATAAGAAGAAAAAACCAAGATTGCTAGATTTTGAAAGTAATACATGGTTGATATATAACATTTCATATAACATGATCAAAGCTTAAAAAAAAATACTATAATCTGCAAAAGAGTCACATTTTTTGCAGAACTAGGGAAAATTTCCATATAATAAAGACGTGCTATGCGACACGGTCTAACTTAGTAACTATTCTTTTCATACTACTAAAATATAGTTACCAAATATGAGCATATTTAATGAAATTTGCCCAAAATATAATCGGGCAATTTATCCACATCAAAGTCACTTTTTCACGTGTACGTTTTAGCCTTTTGTGAGAAATAGGTGGTGTAATTTGGCTTTTTAGGTTTAAGGCTATTTTTGGGGATATGAATGTAGCAGTGTAAAAGATCGACTCTAAAATCTATTACATATCCACAAGAAAAAGTATGATAATCATCAAGATGTGAAAACTAAACAAAGCACGTTATATGATATGATATATGTATATAATCAACGGTATAGTAAAAGTTCGAAACTTTAGAGTCACCTGGGTAAATAAAAGACCGCGTTTTCAAGCATTAGCAATTTGTTAGCACCACCACAACCACTTTCAACCATCTCAATGGAAACGATTGGCATTTGCAGACAGAACACGCTCCTCAGATTATGGGCAATGGCTTCACCCTGCATACAAAAAAGTTGACCACTTTAGAACATATAAGATATAAAGATGGCTTTATAGCAAATAACAAAAGGTTAAGTATGGTTGTATATACTTGACCAAGCTCCTCTGATTTGAGGTCAGAAACTCCTCTGGAGTGTCGATGAAACTTAGGGGGTGTTTGTTTCGGCTTATATGTGGGCTTATGAGCTTATTTCATTTCGGCTTATATTTCATAAGCCCCGATTTTCTGGCTTATTTTGAGACTTGTGGGCTTATATAAGTTTATTACGATACTATCCAACCGAAAATAGAAACCTTAAGTTTCATCCAATAATCAAAATCCGCAGTAATCAGGTAGTAAACAAGAACCAGATGCCCCTACAACTCGAAATAGTATTTTAACTTGCAGATGATCTGATCAATGAAATCCAGACCAGTCTCACTAGTACGCGTGCAAACATCACAAAACTATATTCATCAATTAATAGCTTAATAATAATCATTATAGTAGAATCAATCAAAATTAACAAAAGGGCTTAGATCAAATTTGTAAAATACACAAAAAAAACCCATGAAGCATTAATCAACTACTACTGTAAATAAATACAGTAAAAAATACTACATAAAGGCACAAACTTTATACACAAATCAAGAAAATTTTAGCATCAGACAACTTAGTTTAAGAAATTAGCATATACCCACAAAAGATTACACCAATATAACATAAACCATGAAGCATTAATGAAATAACAGCTAAAAGTTGCAAACTTTATATAAAAGTCAAGAAAATAATTACCACAAGGTTTTGAGCAAACTAGATGTGAACTAGTTGACCACAACTAGAGGCAAATGGTAAAACTATTGAGTTACTGTTTTCTAAAAATGGAAAGACTTGTTTTTAGCTTCTCCCTTCTATACTTTGACTTTAACACATGAAAAATTAAGAAAAGGTAAAAACATTAAAGGTTTAAAAATGTTGTTTTTTTTAACATGTTTAAAAATGTTGTTACTAGAACATTTTTTTTATGAAAAAGGATGTCATATATACAAATGTCTTGCATGTAGTATTAGTGGATGGAAGTTTTCATTATTCCTAGATAATATTTTATGTTTTAAATTTGAAGATTACTTACATTTAATTTGAGGAATGCTATATCTACATGATTTTTACAAAAATTAATCCACATAATAATGTGTGTGTTAATTTATGGACACAATATGAGAAAATCATTAAAAATATAAGAGATATTTTTTTTAAACCTTATGTTATATCTTTTTCAAATAGTGTACATGAGTGGGTTCAACCTCAGTTTTTCAACCAAACGATGTTTTAAAGTTTTTTCAACTAAAAACCCAATCCAAAATAGCAAACCAAACGGACCCTTATATCAAAATCAACAAAATTACATGAGGGTTTTGATCAAAGATCTGCGATGGGTACAAACAATCGTTAATGTTGAAGTGAAGTTTAAAGGTTTGAAAGTAGTTGAGACATTTAGGGCATGTTTGGCGAAATGGGATGGGGTTGGAGGTAGAACCGGGGCTAGAGCTTATATTATAAGCCGAAAGTTGAAGCTTAAACTTTAGTGAAAGTGTTTGACGAATTAACTGTAGCTGAAGCTTATTAATGTAAAATCACATAAAAATACATTAAATTAAATTAACACATATTTACAACTTTTGCGTGATAATCTATTATATTTTGAAGGTTATTTAAGTAATTTTACTAACTATAAGCCCCTTTCAATGAGCTTGGGCTGGCTTATGGCTTAAAAAAACTTTCGTAAGCCTCTAGCAAACAAAGCTTATTTAATAAGCCGGCTTATTTTAGCCGGCTCAAGCCCCTAAAAAGCCTTACAAGCTTCTTCCCAAACACACCCTTAATGAAGCATAAATGACAAGTTTTAAATTTTGACCTATCAGTTAAAAGAATGTGAATCTCGCAAGTGCCAAATTTGAGAAAACGAAACTATAGATTTTGTGATTCTGTTAATCTTTGAAGGCGTAGAAAGTGAGACTGGTATAGAGACGAGTTCGACGAGAACCCATAAGCCAATTTCTCTTTGTTTGGCTATCCAGGCTAGGCGTTAACTGGATTAGCGTTGCGACTTATATGAACCTAACAGCACAGACACGCTCTTTTTTTTTTTTTTGGTCGGTACGACATTTTACTCTTAATTATACATATCAAGGCAATTCGCCATGGCCAAACCACAAAGACGATTTTCGCAACACCAGCCTGAAAGCAAGTCTTAAAAAACCTAACCAAATTTTATACACAAAGTGTAGTTGAATATACAATTCACCCTATAATTGCAGATTATAAAAAAACGAAAGGAAAAAAAAAGAGATTCTAAGATGATGTAGCCCAACCTTCCATAAGATAAAATTAAAAAAAAATAAAAAAATATAAAACGGACTTCGTCCAACACTCCTACATCGTTCAGGCTTCATGAAATTTCACGAGACCTTGGAATTCACAAATGGTTTATCGGCATAGAAAAAAAAGGCAGTTATTTCTACAGGGACCGACACCATAAAACCCATTAATTTTACAAAGAGATCCTTTTAACAAACAATTTGAGAGCGCAAAAAATGCATGGCGCAATGTCGAATGATTAATTAGATGAGCAGATCCAAGAGCCCTGCAAAATAAACCAAAGCAACATTATTTAAAGATCACATGTTTTAATTTTATGGTTTATTTGCTAGTCCGTACATAAGCAAGCACGGGTGTCCCTATATCAAGACTACTTTCTTAGGCACCATCATATTGCAAATTTGCTATAGACATAACTATAAAACATGTTTAAGTTACTCTTCCAACCCAGAATATGTAAACAGGACACCATGACTTATATCGTAAAAAAAACTAACAAAATCACCAATATTCAGCTGCTTTATCAAATTAAGCATGATAACTTTCGTACGATAAATACTAACTAAATCTACTGATATCAATCATTTATTTATAGAATTAATACTTAATCTTATATCCCTAAAGACTGATATATATCCAAGTTTAACATGGCGTTCCACATTGGCCATTGTAAACCTTCGTGCTAATATACTCATTAAACTTGGTGAAAAGTGGTCCATTTTCGTCATTTTTTAAGTGATGATATTTCAACGTACTTGCTCACAAATGCTCTACATTAGTAATTGTACATTGGACAGTTTCCTAAGTTAAACGACTAAACCGGCACAACACTTTGCGAAACAACCAATGTGTAATATTGAGATATGCGCATTTCTATTATATGTATCACTTTTATTATATCGAGGCTATATATTCATGTTTTTCTTCAAAACAATTACAAGGTTTTAAAGCCATAGCAAGCAACATTCTGCGTTTCATCTTTGGTTCTTTTACATCCGTATCTCTTAGAGTCTTAGATCATATACATTTTAGTTTAATGTTTTACTTGTTGATCACGGGGGCTAGCATGCTACTAATATCAGCCTACTTCTCTTGCACGATTGAGCTTAAGATTAAATCATATCCAAGGAATCATTAGGCCTCTAAGCACACCTTATTATGTCTTTGTTATTATCGTGTGTTCTATCTATTTGCACTTTCGCCCCTACTCAGATTAGCGCTTGTCACTAATTACCTTCCAACTATATACTATAAGATGATATATAAACAGAGATTGATATGCATACAGAAAAAAATAGACTGTAACTTTGAACACTGATACAAACCGGAACATGTCTTGTGAAGAAATGTTTTAAAAATGGCATTAAGCTTTATAGCACATACTAAAAATTGTAAAAACTTGGTCTTGAATTGAAATAACTCTAAACATTAAGCGGTATATGTTACAAAATTTCATTTAATATGGTTTTTGAAAAATCAAGCGACTAGTTTTCTTCGAGTAGTTTAAAGGGGATTCATAACAAACTCCTCATATTCTTATATTTACCGGGGTAAGAAGCCCTTTTACCCAAATAAAAAAAAAACTCTTCAAAACTGAGGCAATCAGTCAATTACAATCTTATTTAGGTCTACATAACTAAAAGGTAATTCGTAAGAGAAAAAAACTCCCAAATTTCAGACTTTTTTTGGCCCTAAGACGAACAAATCAAATAAACGCACTAAAACGTAGTGAGCACTACAATTTGCATAGTTATCGAAGCAAATCAGCCTAAAAGAATCAACAAAGTACATAAAGTGAATTGGAATATATTACCTCCTCATCCTATCAAGAGTCATCCAGAAACTCGTCTTCTGAATCAGAATCGCTTGCATTATAACCTGATTATACACCCACTGGTAAATTAGTAAGCGGACCAATATATCGAAAAAACAAGTAATTTTTTTACAAACAAATCACCATTATTTCATATGAAATTATAGTTTTGAATATAGTTTCAAATGTAACTTAAAAATTTATAAAAATATACGTAGTTTTTAAGCACTAAAAATATACTTGGTGTGCTTTCGAACCATTCAGTATATTTCCTTTTCTAGCAAATCAACGCCGGTCAGCGGGGGTCAACTCGATTTTTAAAATTTTAAATTAGGTTTTTTCATTCGATTGGTCAGATCTTGTTTTTAAATGGTGTTTAAGAATAAAATTTGTGATGTAATTATTGTAGATGAGAAGAAAAGAAATAGAAATATGAGATTTTACTTAGAAAAAACCCTAATTTAACTAATTTAAAGCCTTAATTTACATTTAAAGCCCAATATCCAATCTTTTGTAGACCTACTTAGCTATTTGTGCTAAAATTTATCAAATATAAATATAATTTTAAAATTTTTATATAGAAAAGTTCAATCCGCCTAGGCCCCGCCTAGGCGCCGCCTCGACCGATTACTAGCTAGGCGGTGGTCGACCGCCCGACTAGCGCCTAGCGCTTTTTGCAACCTTGATTTCATATGAAATTATAGTTTTGAATATAGTTTCAAATGTAACTTAAAAATTTATAATAGTTTTTAAGCACTAAAAATATACTTGGTGTGCTTTCGAACCATTCAGTATATTTCCTTTTCTAGCAAATTGTTTTTAATATACCCGTGGTATTGATTAGAGATTAGACATAACAGAAACCAACCCATGAATAAATAAATGGGTTGAAATTGCCAACTCTATCACACGCAAACGCACTTACACATCTTACATAGATACATAAATATATGTGTACGCACCTGGTCGTTTAGTGCTAACTTTCCAAACCGAAGATCGGACTCTTGAAGCTCTTGTCATCCAAATATTTGCCTGCACACAATTGTATGAGTAAACACAAAATTAGCACCCCCGTGACAAGATATTAAAACATAACAAAAATCAAGAGAGGAAAAGAATGAAATCTAGAAAAATTTGTTTAAAACAGGAATAAGCATATTGACAAAAGAATAATCTAGAAAATACATATACTTAAAGGAACAGAATATATACTTTAAAACTTGTCTTTAGAGCATACGTGTACTACGGTTGCACAAGAAAAGGCCTAACGGAATAAGTTTGAAACATACAACGATTAAGTTGCATACTTTCATGGGACGAGTCACAAACGGATTAACTAATTCTTTATAACAAATTATTCCCAACTATTGCTAATTGTTGATGCTCGGTTGTATGTTTGAAGCTACACAAACTCGCAAACTTATTCAAGCAAAAGTACTAATTCGATATTTTTCGAGTTTTCTAACAGTATTTGCTTAAATATTGAAACACAAAAGTGATTATAATATATATAGTATAAAGTCAAAATCACTTCGCCACCAATCAATTTCACCAATCATAGCAAAAAGGTAATTAACAGGGTGTCTTAAAAAAGACAAATAAGACCCCAAAAAAAACCCTGTTTCATCATATTCCCCAATAAACATGCATATCAAAAACTGAAAAATAACAAGCATTAGTCATAATCAAAACTTTTACAAGTCAAAATCAAACCTTTTACTGATCTTTTAGATAATGATAAAGTTGGGCAAACAAAAGTTCAAGTTCATAAGTTTAAAGAAACTTATAGTAGTAAACTTAAGGGACAAATTGACAGCGTAACTTAGAAAACTTCCCAAAAGCAATAAAGTGGCATATTTTCATGGCATGAACGCATCTTATCAAACCACTTCTAATTGCTAATGCCCATTTGTTTGTTTCAAGCCACACAGAATTCACAAAAACTTATGCAATCAAAAGTAAGGTGGTCCCAATTCCCAAAGTCTCAAAAGAGATTCTGGTTCAAACCTCGTTGGTTACATATCTTAAGACTGCCAAAAAAAGTCCAGAGACGGCCACAGAGTTACCGGTTGGCCACATAAATCAGAGCCAAAAAGGCTCGACTTTAAAAGGTAGCCAAAACAAAGATCGCCCCCCGTTTTTTATGCAAGCAAAAGTACTAAAACACATATTTATCCTTCCAAATTCAAGTATACAGCCAAAATCACTTCTTTACCAATCTATTCCAAAAGGGTAGCTTTAGAACAGCAAAATAATTTCTTATTGCTAATGCCCATTGGTATGTTTCAAGCCAAAAGTAAGGTGGTCCCAAAGCCTCGGAAGAGATTCTGGTTTAAACATCGCTAGATAAACATCTTAGAATAGCCAAAAAAAAGTCTGGAAAACGGCCACGGGAATACCGGTTAGGCCACGTACATCAGAGCCAAAAAGGCTCGCTTACATATTGCAACACATATTTATCCTTCCGAAAATGATTCCAAATTCAAATATAAAGTCAAAATCACTTCTTTACCAATCCGTTCCAAAAGGGTATCTAAAAAATGTCCAGAAACGGCCACAGTAAAAAACCGGTTAGGCCACGTACATCAGAGCCACAAAGGCTCGACTTTCGGTACTTTTTGCTTACTTATTGCAACATGTATTTATCCTTCCGAATATTGAAGTATAAAGTCAAATCACTTCTTTACCAATCTATTCCAAAAGGGTATCTACAAAAACATCAAAAAGTCCGGAAACGGTCACAGGAATACCAGTTGGGCCATGTACATCAACGCTACCAATCTATTCCAAATTGGTATCTAAAAATCAACAAAAAGAATCCCCTACAAACAAGCACATCAAAAACTGAAAAAAAAGAGTCAAAACCAAAACTTTGTTTTCCAAAAAGTGAAAACCAAACCTTTTGAGGATCTTTAGGAATCCCATAACCATGAAAATACATCTGAGAAACCAAAACTTGCATAGACAAATCCCCTGCTTTTGCTTCTTTTAAAGCATCTTGAAACCATCTTCTTACACAATCAGTCACCACTGCTGACAACGGCAGCCTCTGCCCACCACCGCCGCCGCCGCCACTGCTGGCGGCGCCGCCACTATTTCCACCATTTTCCATCTTTTTTTCAAATAAATTTATAAAAAAACTTAATTTTTTTTAACTTTTTTCAAATTTGACCCTCAAAATTAGTACTTTTTTCCAAGAAAAAAAATGGGTTTTCCAAAAAACTAAAAAATTAATAAAAAAGTTTTAAAAAAAAATTTGAACCTCAAGATTAGTACTTTTTTCCAAGATTTGATATGGGTATCTCAAAAAACTAAAAAAATAATTAAAATTTTTATTTTTTTAGTTTTTTTTTTAATTTAAACCTCAAGATTAGTACTTTTTTCCAAGATTTGATCTGGGTTTTTCAAAAAACTACAAATTTATGAGAAATTTGAAGTGGGTTTGGAAAAAGTTTTGATTTTTGGATGGAGAGGGGTTGGAACACGTAGTAAAACACACACACATAAATAATATAAAATAAATATTTTATAAAAAAATTGGTTTTTGTTTTTATTTTTTTTTAAAAGATTAGAGGCCAGAGAGGCGGCTGTCATGTGCCAATATTCAAAGAAGATGTGGAACGATGCCGTTTTGGTAAAGATGAGGAAATTTCAAATTTCTTGTTTGTTTGTTGTTATCTTAGAAGATATCATGTAGTGGTTTTTTTTTTTAGGGGTGAGCATTTCGGACCTGGACCGGATCGGACTGGAAAACCGGATCGAACGTATTTTGGTCCGGTCCGCGGTCCATGTTTTTTGTTAAATTCGGTCCGCGGTCCAGTCCGGTCCGGTCTTACAAAAAACCCGATGATTATGCCTTGTAGGACCGGACCGAAGACCGAACCGGACCGGCGTGGACCGGACCGGACCGTACCATTTCGGTCCGGTCCTCGGTCCGGCGTTTTGGACCAATCCGGTCCTCGGTCCGGTCTAGTCTTAGCCGGTTCAGTCCGGTCTTGGGTCCGTGCTCAGCCCTAGTTTTTTATGGGTAAATTCGGGTGTGGTTGGCGCAGAGTGTTTAGAAGCGTTTTAAGTATGGTAGCGTTAAGCGTTGTGATTTTAATTTTGTTTGGCAAAAAGTGAGTTTCATTTTCTTTTGAGAATGTTCATTTTCTAACGTCTCATGAAGTAGCATTTGAAAGCGTTGACAAACGTTTTATACATGTTTGTTGTTACCACTCGCTGTTACTGCTACTTTAACTTAACGCACCTCATCTGCTAAAATTTTACAAATGTATCACAAAACTCAAGTACTCAACCATCTTATAAGTATAAGAATATTACCTACCACTAACATTTTGTTAGTAATCTTTTACCTAGTAAAGGAAAACGAAAAGTGTGATGACTTTTGCATTTTAAAAAAAAAAATATTTCCTTATTAGGTATGATGCTTCAAAATTTTTATTATTTTTGAATATATGTTTAATTAAAAAGCTTAAATACTTCTAAAATTGACATTATTTTGGTGGAGAAATCTGATAAAGAAAAAAAATACATAAAAATATATGTGTCAAATTTATAAAAACAAAAACTTGAAAAAAAGAGGAGGTAATTAATAAAACTTTAGTGGTTTAATTTTAAATAAATTGTATAGAGTTAAGTGTAAATTTATAAATTTTATTATGACTTTAAAAAAAAACAAGTAACCCCTTAAACTTTCATGACTTATAAAACAGAAAAAATAAAAATTATAAATATATTTAAAAAACATAATGTACAAGCCCCGTGCGTGCACGGGGATTAAAACTAGTATTTATTGATGAGAATAAGATGTATTTTATTACATAGCAAATAATCAACAATTATGATTGGTTGACAGTTTCAAAAATTATGAGGTATAATCCTTAAAAACATGAAATCATAACAAAGACTTGTTTGTGTTTAGATAATTCAAGTTCGTATAATAAATTGTGTTGTATTAAAATAAACTTAGATAATCATAGCTCTAAAGGTTGTCGTTAGCAAAACTTTTAGTTATATAACAAGAGCAAATTATAGTCCAAAATATTTGACTTTGCATCTAAGGGGATTGGAACTTAATTTATAGTACGAAATATACTTGCATATGCAAATGTGAGAACGAAATATGAACTCTTTGAAAAACCTTAGACAAAGTGTCGTGAAGTTCAGGGAAGCCTAAACACCGGACACCCCTTTTTTCTTCCCTTGCTAAAGTTTGATTCACCCTGCGGGGTGCTTTTGTTTATGGAATAAAAGAGAGTAAAAATAAATTTTGTACTTGCGGATTAAGATCCCCTTAATTTGACGAATAATATGATATGTCCCCTCACCTTACACATCAGCGTCATCTCATATTTCTCCCCCATCTTCACATCCTTTCACTCTTTCTCACCTTTCACCTGTTTTGGTCACCTTCCCCTCACCTTCATACTCATTTTTTTATTTAAATACTTTCATTCATAAACTAAAAACGTAAATGTCAGCATAAACGTAGTCAATGCTTCGTCATTCGTAGTTGTTGATGATCCCGATGCTCCCGCCCATTTCTTCTTCAAACCTTTCGCTTTGTCCTTGCCCATTGGTCGTTCAACTTCCTGCCTCATCTTCCTCGTCGTCTCCACCATCAACGTTCAGATTAATACTAGCATCCCGAAAATCTGGGTTGAACGAACTAAACCTAGATGACTTGTATCTCTTGGTATATATTTTCTTTGCTTCAAAGTTTGGAACTTCACTATCCATCCATTTTAGATATTTTCTTAAAACCCTCCAACAATGATGAAGTGTAAACGCTACTTCGTATTCAGCTTCATAGTCAAGAAGTGCCTTTGTGAAGTAATCTTCGTCTCCGGCTTCACTCATCTGCGCCCTAACAAAACTGAACCACGTTCGGATGCATCATCTTCCACTTCCCGCTCACCATATCGTACGCTCGACGACCGGTTGCCTTTGTTTTTCTCTCCTGGTACCGTAAAACCTCATTCCAAAATCCAATATCCCTCATCGCATTACTAATGACGCTATTTTCAGAAACGTGAACCTAACCTTTACACAACGCAATTTCTTCCTCAGTGGACCATACAATGCATCGAGGTACGTCTTCGTTTTGAGTCGTCCTCTTTTAGCGTCTTTTAGAGGGCTTCATTGGGCCAGAGTCGGTGATGGGGTCGTGACTTCGATGGGAGAGTCCTTATGAGCGGTGTTTTGATAAGAGTTTGCATATTGAGGTCCGTGCATATCTTCATTTGGAAATGAAGGAATGAGAGACATGGGTTGTTTCACATGTTGTTGTGATGACGAACCATCCATATGGGTTTGTGAGTCGTTGATGAGGTGTCATTTTATACACTTTTTGAGGTCATTAACCCTCAAATTCATGCAAATATGCTTTATTATTGCACTAAATCATTTCTTTTTATGTAACTAGCATTTGGGAATCACTTGGATGGAATACACATGACTTGGGCTCGATTCGGGAAGAAACAAGGCAAAAACACAACTTTTCAGCTTTGCAACCACCATCGTGACATGGTCATGATTTTTGGCTAAGATTTGTGACGGTTCAGCGTGTGGAGACGGCGTCACCAAAAGTTCATGACGACGTCACAAACCTAAGGTGACGGCGTCAAAATAAGTTATGACGACGTCAAGATCAAGTCGGTGGAAAAACCCTAACTCAAGTTCTGTAAAACCCTAAAATCAGAACAAGTGCAAAATTACCAAAATGCCCCCAATGTCAGAAAATTTAATAAAAGCATGAATAAAATTCAATCAAGTGTTATAAATTATAAAGTACATCATGTGACAAGTATGAAATTTTTATAAGATTATAATATCTTATATTATGCAAGAAAAATAATAAATATTATATATATGTATTTATTAAGCCGAAATTATGTATTTATATACTTATACAATTAATTTAAATACATTAAATCAAGGATAATATTAAGATAATTTTTTTTAAATAATAAAAATCAGATGTTAGTCCATTCAAAGCCCTAAGACTCGGCATTTTTGATATATATCTCTAGTTTGGGCTTTTTCATTGCTAAAAAAAAAAACCCTAAAACAAAAATCACGACACACATAAAAACTCCAAGTGGCGGCACCATATTTTTACACAGCATTTACACAGCGAGGAACGATTTTTCTAGGGTTCTTGGAGATCAAGGGAAGCTAGGAAAATTACTGGTTCATTGGGTTAAGGTGTGGTTTGATTT
>BQNB010157501.1:0-15143 GCA_026074375.1 Tanacetum coccineum | reverse complement strand
CATGATTCTTTAGCAGGAATGTGTAAAAGTAAATAAGTAAACTTGGTAATTAATGGTGTGAAAAGAGTTTTTATTGTTCTTTTTAGGTTGAAGCCTGATTTTTTGGAGATAAAATAGGGTTTATTATGAGACAAGGAAACCAAAACCGTCCAGAATTAACTTCCTAGGTGATTTTTAAAATTTTGGCTGCAATTTTTTTGGCTCCTAAAATGATAATTAAAAAATTTAATTTTTTTGAAAATTCAAACATTTTTGAAATATTGACAACTTGACATTAATCATTTAAATTTGGCTCAAAAGATGCAATTTTTATCCTTAAAAAGGAACAGACTCGTGATAATTAACAATTTAAATTTTTATGACAATTAACATATTAAAATGTGGTAATCTTACATGGTTATACTCATCCATATAGTCAGAAAACCAATTGATTCTACCAAAACTCAATCTGTGCAACAACACTTCTGAATAAACCTGCCAAAGTTAATAAGAACAGGTTACTTACCTACATAATACTAGTGCCAAAGTTAATAAGAACAAGTTACTTACCTGCCAAAAACCAGAAACGGCATTCCCAACAATAATTCGGATTAAACACATAGGGGCTTCACATACCAGTGCAAAGGCTACATGGCCAAATATGAGACACGACCATAATCCACAACAATCTATCACCTATACCTGGGGTAACAAGTTTATATGGCACACCATACCCATTCCATCAATTAATTTACTACAGCTAAACAAAAACCATACCCAATAGCACATCCAACAGCCACTACAGAAAGACACAAAGGGGCTTCACATTCAAAGGACAACTGCAATTCGGAATAAACAAAAACCAAAAACGGCATTTAACAACGGAACCTCAAACAACAACTAAGGCTCATCAATGTCAGAGCACACAACAATATTCAAATGCACAAAAAAACGCATATACTTATGACTAACGTATTACTAACAGCTTCATAACCAGACATAATCCCATTAAAAACAAAAATAATATACAATAAAACCATAAACATAACATTCCATTACATTCAAAGATCTTCCAAAACATACATATATTATCCATAATTAACATCATCATCATAAACCCATAATTAACCTAATCATAAACCCAACTGACAGCATACCCTACCAAAAGACTAAACAACTACAAAACATAAACAAACCAGACAAAAGAAACCCCAACCTGCCCTAATTAACCATAATTGCCTTCAGCCTCCAACATCGTCAAATCAATCTCTTTACCATGAATCTTCTCCTCAGCAACAACAATCAACCTATTGAAATCAGCCACCTTATCCTGCTCATCACGCCTGTCATCCCGGAGTTCCATCACAAGGTCAAACACTTCCTCATAATCACCAGAAGCTTCCAACTCCGCAATTAATGCGTTCAACTGACTGATAAGATTCGTTGAGGTCCTAATTTCATCACGCATACGAGCAATGAACCGACGATGATCGGTAATTTGTTGCTCAATGAAGATCTTCAGATACTTCGGTGGCGATCTCTCTCCACTGATATCAATCAGGTCATCAATGACCCTTCTGGCAACAATGTTGTTTCTACCACCACGAGCAGCCATTGCTAAAGAAAATAGTATTGGGAGAAATTGAAGTGGTTTGGGAAAAGATTGAGATGGGGATGTATTTATAGCACAATGAAGTACTGGAGAACAGAGTTCCACCATCATTGCACATACAGTATCGACGGCGTCTCGAGAAGTGACGGTCAAGTGGTAGAAAGCTCAATATTAATTTTTGATTCCCTACTATACCCAAACTAAACCCGCGCACTCCAAAACCAGAACAAACTAAACCCCTTAACTCACACTTTTTCACAAAAATAAACCCTCCCCTAAACACAATATCTTCTAATACAAAATTTAAAAAATTTAAATTTAAATTAAAAATTTAGAAAATTTTAGAAAATTTAGAAATTAAAAATGTTATAAAAAGCTACAAAATTTAAATTAAAACTTCCATAAATTTAATAAAAAAATAACAATCAAAATTTTCAAAAAAACTCAACCCGATGATTCTAATTTTGTTAAGTAATTTTTTAACAATTATACGTTTCACACAGACACTATAAGCCACTACAACCCAATGCATATGACCTAGGGGTGTTCAAACTAAACCCTCACGATTGTTGTAATACTTTTATTGTATAATGAATTTTTAGCTCCTAATGTGATTGTAATCTATAAACGTCGAGTAATATTTTTTGTTAATAAGTTATATATGAATATTTGAATGCTTATTGTAATGGAATACTTACGTTTTATATGACTTTTAAATTCAATGTCATTTAATTTTACCAGAAAGACATTTCATGTACATTGTTTATACGGTTAAACTCGATTGAACATCAAAAATGGTTAACTGTGACCCGAACCGCCGGTAATCGCTCACTTTAGGTACCCGCATGTCTGGTTACCCGCGTAGTATGGTTCGATTTCGGATAGTAAAATTAATTACCCGCCCCGTGACGGATAGCTTAAATCTCCCAACAAACCAAACCGAACCGCCTAGTGAACACCCCTAATATGACCCATATGATGTCCAATACCCATTAATAAATGTGACCAGTAATAACCTAATGCACATGACCCATGACCCATGTGAATTAGCCATTATCATCGGTCATGCATGGGGTCCAATACACTATAAGCCACTACAACCCAATGCACATGACCTATGACCCATGTTAATTACCCATTGTTGATCACCAATCATGTATATTTCGATAACATGACACTATAAGCCACTACAACCTAATGCACATGACCCATGACCCATGTTAATTACCCATTATCACCAATCATGGATGTGTCGTAACATGACACTCTAAGCAACTACAACCCAATACATATGACCCATATGATGTCAAATACCCATTAATGAATGTCACCAGTAATAACCTAATGCACATGACCCATGACTCATGTGAATTTGCCATTACCACCGGTCATGCATGTGTTCTATTAAACTATAAGCCACTATAACCCAATGCACATAACCCATGACCCATGTTAATTTCCCATTGTCAATCACCAGTCATGTATTGGTCGATAACATGACACTATAAGCCACTACAACCCAATGCACATGACCCATGACCCATGTTAATTACCCATTGTCAATCACCAGTCATGTATTGGTCGATAACATGACACTATAAGCCACTACAACCCAATGCACATGGGTTCCATTACACTATAAGCCTACTAAACGACAAAATAGCCGAAAATGGCAATCCGATTACTCACCGATTAATTCCGCCTAAAATGATTACAAGCTCCAGGGAGGTCGACTGCCCAATTATCGATTCGCGATTTTTTCAACATTTGCTACTATTTCTTTAAATTTTTTGTAAACAAGTAACAAAACTTTTATTCACGACTATTATCGTGGCTAAAGGTATTTTCCCTCCAATATTTTTGTGAAATATTTTGTAAAATTCGTAAAATACTTTTAGTTACGTGACTAAATGTATTCCCCCTAAAAATTTCATGAATCCCATTCCAAATTAATCACACAAACAACTCCTCTTGTCACCGCCACAACTCCCTCTCATCTCACTACAAATCCTTCACCAACACATCTCTCATTACATCACTCTCTAGTCGCTGTCACTCTCCCGTCATAGACCTACCACTCCCATCACCGCTAGTAAGTATTGTTATGTTCCTTTTGTACACATTGTTCTAAAAAATTTTGAGGGTGAGTTTTGTCAATAAAATGGTTACTTCACATAAAGGTTTTCTTAATTACCTATTTAATCACTTTCGATCAAACTGTAATTGTTCTTAATCATTCAAACCCTCTCAAAATAACAAACCCTAACTCAATTTCATCAATCATTTTTGAACCTTAACAACAATGGCGGCTTTGAAATTTTTTAATTCTCACAATATGGTAGCATACTTGGAACGGCCAACTGATAGTGATGATTTCATAGAGATAGTAGATTTCTTGAATGCAAACCCCATAAGGTATGCTTTAACTGCTAATCCTACTATCTATGTTTCATGCATTGAGCACTTTTGGTCTACTGCTAAAGCCTAAACAATCAATGAAGAAACATAAATGCATGCCTTGGTAGATGGCAAGAAAATAGTCATAACCGTGTCATCTGTAAGGAGAGACCCTCAATTTGCAGATGAGGATGGTACTGACTGTCTTCCAACAACTACTATTTTTGAAAACTTGAAGTTGATGAGGTATGATAATCTTTCTGATAAACTTACATTTTTCAAATCTTACTTCTCCCATCAATGGAAATTTCTTGTTCATACCATTTTGCAGTGCTTAAGTCCAAAGAAAACTGCTTGGAATGAGTTCAGTAGCAATATAGCTTCTGCTATTATTTGTTTGACTACTAACCAAAAGTTTAATTTTTCTAAAATGGTTTTTGATGGTATGACTAGAAACTTGGATAGTCTTTCTGCTAAATTTTTAATGTATCTAACATTTTTGCAAGTGTTTTTGGATAAACAACTTGACAAGGTGCCCTCTCATAATACTGTTTACAATGCACCTTGTCATACTAAAAATATTTTTGCTAATATGAAAAGAATTGAAAAAGAATTTTCAGGAAAAGTAACACCTTTGTTTGACACTATGCTGATACAACATCAATCAAAAGTGGGTGAAGGTTCATGACATCCCACTGATCCCCAACATACACCTACTACTGATCAACCTCCTATCTCCGAACCAATCATTGCTCAATCATCACATCAACCAATAAAGACCTACAAACCTAGGAAGCCTAAGAAAAAGGTCACTCAGATACCTCAGTCTAGTGAGCCTATTGACCTTATAGCAGATGAGGTTGTCCTTAAGGAGAGGGGTGACAATTTGGAAAGGGCTGCCAATACTGCCTCTAGCTTAGAAGTAGAGCAGGTCAGTGGTAACATCACTAAGACCCGATATAAGGCAATACTTAATGAGCCTACTCCTTAGGGAACTGGTTTAGGTAGTGGTCCCAGGCAAATTCCTCTTTTGTGATTGGGTTAATCACAGAGCTGGTGGTGTGAAACGTAATACTCTTGGGTATACATTGGTTGACTTGAATAATTTAGGCCACAAGGTTGATCCGTTCATATTAGCCTCACAAGCATGACAATTTTTTTATGTGAAAGACCAGATAGATAAAAAATTGTCTATTGTCTTTAAGACACCTCCCAGGAATTACAAAGATACGTATGATGAAGCCGATGAGGAATTTAGTACCATCATTCACTAGTGAAATGATAACATATTGCCATGTGTAAATCAATGTGACTTGGGTAATGAATTACGAGATGACTACTATCGAACCGACTGTGGAGGTGTTGTTATACGAAAATCCAAGTGAATCATGTCATGCTCAAGTTGTCACACTCTACCTTTATCATATTTGACCCGTTTTTTTAAAGCATATAGACATTTAATTTTTTGTACTTGTTTAAGTATTTATGTTTGTACTGTGTAGAACCTTTTTTAGCTTTTGATTTGCTGCAAATACTCTTGTGAAGGATTTGATTTTATCTATTAATTTTTTACTTCATGTTTGGTTTATATGTTTGTATACGAGGCTTTCAAACCCGGGAAATGCCCTGGATGAGTCATGAAGTTGCTAATAAACTGCTTAATTCTGCTTATTAAACTACTTATTACCGGCTTTAAAACTGATTATTAAATCTGCTGATAAGCTGATATGGATAAGGTATGTTTGGTTTTTGATTTTCAAAATACAAAAAAAAATTAAAAAGGAATCACGCCCAGCGAGAATCAAACCCGTGACCTCCAAGATAGAGGTCAAGCGGCTTACCATCTCAGCCAGGCAACCTATTCATCATATAGATTAATTTCTAAGCCTAACCCCTCTACCCCCTTAAACTCTTCCACCCATTCATAACACACATTTATTCATTCCAACCACCAAAATCTTCAGCTACAGTAACCCCTAACACTTTTTCATAAACCCTAATTTCAAACATGGCGAATCAGAACGGTAACTTTATTATCTTCTTTTTTTTCTTATTCGTTGCTTTTTTGCTTATTTTTTTTTATCTAATCCGCTAATGTGTGTTGATTATCTATTTTTTTCAAGCTTAACTGCTCATGTATGTTGTTGTTTGTTGCTTATCTGCTCATGTTTCTTAGAATGATAACCTTTTTCGAATCCCCTTATAGGCTTAAAACACTGAATAGCAGGTCTTAGGGGTGTTTGGATTATAATTGGACCATATGCATAGCAGAGACATGGCCATAAAAAGAACAGTGTTCGTGTGAGTCAACGACCATTTCTACAAGGATACAATCAACTCTGTTTACCTGAAGGTCAAATGCTTGCAAGTCTATCTTGAGGTAAGTTATACCTTTTTAAATTGTTAGCCACATTTTGAAGGAGTATTTGTGAATGCATTGTGAAAACGAATAACTTTCTCCCCCCATTTCCAATTTTTCTTTAATATGCTTCTAATATCCTCATATCTTATTACCAGTACCAACTTACCTTATGTTGATCTCCCTCTTTAATTACACCAAAGAGTCCTTGTCGTCTTCATACTTTCCTAAGTATTTAATCTTTTCCATTAAAACATATAACCTTGATTACATTTCATATAAAGCTAGTACTAACTTATTATTAGTTTGTAACTTTTCTGTTGCATTAACTTTATGAATCTTAATCTTATGAGCTTATTAATTATATTACGAGCACCAGTTGTATTGTGTCACTAGCAGTAGTAACACTTAGCATATTTCTTTAAAGTTCATGAACAAACACTAAATCCATGGCTGAGATCATTAACAAACACATGGCACAATAATTCAATAACATCTAGAAGACTTTTAACTCCAACACCTTCTTCCTAGTCCTTTAGTCACACTATTATACTTTATCATCTACCTTGCACAGAGTTCGTTGGGTTAGGGATTACTAAGGATATTTGGTATAGGTTAGCAACCCTTTCATCTCAGGTCATACCCATTTGCACCATTTTGTTATCTTATCACTGATTTTGATCTTGCGGTCAACATAGTCGTGTTATCAATTAGGGACGAGCTTCCTTAAGTATGCTTAGTCTGACTTTGTTGTTACCTGCAGAATCATTGTTGTGATTTAGATAGTAGCTCTGACAACAACAACTCAGATCGATAAAGCAACAAAAATTAGTACTTTGCGAGGAGATTGGATTTATGACTCTCCAGAACACACCTAACGAGTTTGCATAAATGGTCCACTTTTGTCTGATGAGGACAAGGACAATGGCAGGTTTTTGGGTTCAAAATCAGGAATATAATGAAAGTGTTGTTAAAACCTTCTTGGAAAGACATTCGAAAAGTCCAAAGCATGTATGTTGCTAAAGACAAGCATCTAGGATCTTCTAAGTTAAATTAAAAACGCATGTGGGTCTCAACGGTTAAAGTGAAGCATGTGGTCAAAGGCTAAGCTACAATCTTCAAACTCTAAAACACTCACTGTCCAAAGCCCTATAACTAATAAACTAATCGTGTATTAGGCTTGCAAATTTCTAAAAAACCTGGGAGCTATTAAAGGAAGACCTTTGGAGTGAAAGATACCCCCCCCCCCCACAATGACTTTTGCTGAATTGGAAGATAGGGAAGTGGAACCTTTAGAAGTGGGAAAGTGATGTTAATATTACTTTTTGATGTTATGTATATTGGTATTTTGCTCCTTTTGTCAATGGTAAGTAGATGTTATTCTACTTTTATATACAATATGCATAATGTAACTGAATTTTTGATGTTAGAATGGTTTGTGTTTGGTGATATGAAGTCGGGATGTTATCTCTAATATTGTGTTATCTACTTATTTGATTGTCCAAATGTGTGTTTGGTTAGCGATGTTATCGCGCTTATTTCCTTAATTTTTTTTTGCGAAAACGGAAAGAATAATTGGAGATAAGCTTAGACAGTTTAGAAGATTAGGAAAGGGGCATCAAAAGCATACTGTTCCTATTTTTTATGGGCCATCAACCACTAAGGATCTGGCTAAGATGCTTATAGATTTAATAAAAAATTGAGGAATAATTATATGGAATTACTTTCCAAGAACATACAATGAAAAGCACAGACAAGAGAAACACGGACAAGGATTGCATTGTTGACTCTAATGTGCAATGGTCTTAAAGGAATAAATATGCACAGTTTGCAAGAAATCACAAACCAAATATGTATAGCCTTGTACCAGTTCATAGGAATGTATGCTGGGACTAGCAAATGTTATACTTGAGTTGAAATTCGAAAAAAAATAGGACGCCAGGAAATCAAAAAACTTATGCTGATAACGGCTAAGGGGCAAAAGAAAGGTGTCATGTGGAAGATGTTCATGCCTATTGCATTTTTAATCAAAGTTTTTTGGGAGTAATCACATGGTCAATAGGCTAACATGTATTAGATGTTAGCTTTTGTTTAACAATCAAACTTTATGGTGACTTATGTAATGATGATTATGTATTCTTTATAACTTTATGAAATTTAATGTATTTGTCCTGTATGGTTTCGTGATGTTATCTGTCCTAGTCTTTTATGTGTTATTGCAGCTGCACATTGGATTTGCAGCTTGCATCTATGACATTGCATTTGAGCTTGCATATGCTACATAGCTTTTGTACATTCATTTGCTTAGCTTGAAATTGAAAGCAAAGTATTGCACATTGATTTGTGTTATTAGATTGCATTGCACATTGGCATTTTGCTGCTTGCATTGCCTAGCATGCATTTGCACATTGCACTTGCACATTGCATTTGCAGGCTAAAGTACTTATTAAAACCTTATTAAAAGTGAAACAAGTTGAAAATAAGCAGAGGGAGAAGAAGCCATAGTTTAATAAGCACGTTTCATTGCACTCTTTAAGCTAAAGCCAAACAATGAAGCTTTATACGTGCTATTATTACAAAGGAAATGCATTAACATTAAAGGAATAGGTTACTCTAGCAAGATGCGTACGACCCGCTTCGACTTTCGTTTTAGGGAGTGTTACGGGTCTCGATTCTCGCTTGGGTGTGTAACATCCTTTTTATTTTCTTGTTATGAATATATTGGTCACATCCGATTTCACATTTTGCTCTAAATAATAGCCACATGAATACTTCACGATGTGACTGTATGAATAATATTTGTTCAATTTACATCACTTAAATGTGCCCGATCTATCTAGGGTTGGACCTACACCAAGAACCAAGAAAAAGAAGCTCTTTAAGTCGTTACTAGGCGTACAAACTCGAAAACCCCATTTCAACCCATTTTAGCTCAAGTAAGCACAAAATCTTATTCAATAAGCTTATAATCTGTATTAGAATGTTCTAATACTCTTAAGATCATATATGAACTCTTCTTAAAGCCTTGAATCCTCAAACCCATGCATTTTTTATTAAAACCCTAAAAATGACCCGTTTTGATTTTCTAGCTAACGAATCCTTTTTCTAAACTTTTGTTATGTTAAAACATCTTATTTTTGCTTATTCTAAGAAGCTATAACCTGCAAATATCATTTGGAACCCTAAAATAATTTTGCATGACTTTTTGGACTTGATTTGTAAATATTTTCATGCATAGGGGTATATATCGTAAATTTCTAAAATTTATAACTAGAGAGGCTGAAAATGTCATTATTCCAAAGTTATAACTGTAAGGACCTATCTTGCCAATTTTCAAAGTTAAAGGTTTAAATTATATATACTTTATATATAAAGGACTATACTTGTAAAAGTTTATAAGTCGAGGGTATATATTGCCATTTTTGCAAACTTAAAAATAAAAAATATAATATTTTATAAAAATATATATTATATTATAAAACTAAATTTTATTAAACCCGACACATTAATCATTATTAATCATCGATCGACGCATTATAATACAATTACGTTATATATTTAACGTAATTTATCATCTACTAACTTTTGAAGAAACTTAAAATTTTATTGTATCACGTTACTAGGGAGCTTATTGTGAGGAGATTCATTTGGTATACGTTTTGACGTGTTTGCTGGATTTACGATTTTAAAGTGTTCCTGGCTTCCTCAAAGGTTTACTACAGACCTTCTGAATTATGATGGCCACGTAACAGTGATACATTATTTCCATAAAATTAATAATACGTTTCACTTTATAAAGTTTTTGAAACTATAAACCATAATACTAAGACTTGACATATTACCCAGGTTGCGTGACGAAGGCCGTTACTTTCATTTCATATACTTTTGCCATCAATCTGATTTCCCTGTTAAAGGTGGTTTGTAGCCTCGCTTTTTTAAATCTTGTTGACACTTTATAACCGCGAAGGAGGGTTACCATTGCTTTAAACCATGAATGCAAGTTTTTTTCCAACTTTATGCTTTTCCTAAATTATTATTGCCTAAGTAACCTTACTGCCAATATTTCTCAATCATGATCCCATTAGTCTCTTCGCGAATACGTGATCGCGATATTGTGAATTTATCTATCGGGGTGTGACGACTCCGTGGTGTGCCTATACTTTTGCGTTCCAATAGCACTATTTTTGATTTTAGTGGGTAACTTTTGGCAAGTACCTTTCCTGACGTAGGACACTTTGTTCTCTCTAATGTCATAAGGTGTATTTCCATGTTAAAGTACTTGATATAGAATTAACAGCAGTATGTACCATATCTAGAGATACAAGTAGCTCCATTAAACGATCATTTTCCATTTTCATCATATCAAGAGAAATATTATCATTAAGAAAAATATTTTGCACAGGTAACACATTAACAAATTTATCATCAGCATGCATTACAATATTCACAACATCTTGACAGATAATATGCTCTAAAAGACGTTTATTCTCAAGCTTTAACTCTTTCTTTTCAATTTCAAACAACTTCTTGTCTACTGAACACTGATCAACAGCAGCTTCCATTTGGTTAAACACCGTTTTTACTTCATTAAGTTCATTGAGAAGACCATTTTCAAAATCTTTAACTAATGTTTGTAAAGAATTTTTAAAAGGAATGACTTCTTCGTTGAAAACCTTTTTGGCGTGTTCAAAACCCCATTCCCCTTCTGTAATAGCATCAGGTGTAATCCGCTTTTTCACCACGGTGTCAAATTTTCCAAGATGGTATTTAAGCTTTTTAAGGCTGATGTCGAAGGACTAGAATACCTCTTGTTGGATCCCACTTTAATAGATCGAATTCCTTAAGCTTGTTTAAGGTTTAGTTATATTAGATAAATCTAACACAACTATAGTAGAAACTTTGTGAATGTATTAAAGATTATGCGGAATCTAATCTTTAATATTAGAAGAATTCTTAATGGAACAGTAACACAAGACAATATAATTCAACAATAAAAGCTCCAATATTATTATTATAAATAATACGAATAATATCCTAGTATTAGGGTTACAAAACCTTGAAGCTATGAACTATACGACTTTGTATATTTTTCTAGATAGCAAACTCTATGCCCTATGACCTCCTTTTATACACCAAGGAGTCTTAGTCAATTTACAATATATTTCTAAAACTTAGAATATTCTCTATGATCTATTCTATAAATAACAAATACTTATCACGTAAGTATTCTTGATCATCAAACAATCTTTATCCTTTCTTCTGTCTTTATCCTTTCTTTGACAGTAGAAACTCTTTCAGCAATCTTAATCTTTGAGCAGTTGTAACTTTTGTACTAGCAGCATTAACTTTTAGCACCAGCAGTAGTAACTTATACACCGGCAGCATTAACTGTGTACAAGTAGTAGTAACTACTTATAATATTTTCTTCAATCTTCACCAGCAGTACTAACTTTACACTAGCAGTACTAATATATACTAACAATAGTAACTCTAAACTAGCAGTACTAACTTTATACTAGCAACACTCACTACTTAGCATATTTTTCATTAAAGTTAATGAACAACACTAACTTTTGCTTAGCAGTAGTAATACAAACCTTATCAGCAGTAACTTCAAGATCATCAAGAAGCCTTTGAATCCTAATAATCCTCCCCTAAACTTGATATTCTTTTTCAAAATCTCAAGTTTCTTCATTGAAAGCTTCATTAATCACCAGGAGGATGCTTCCAAACACTTCATTCAGGTACATAGCCTTCCTTAAGTTGTTTCTTGACCAATCTAAGAAGCTCAAATGCCATTTCACACTCATAATCAACTTGAAGCTTCACATCATTAAACATCTGATGTAGTGTTAGCCTTAAAATATTGAGCCGAACAGGAAGTTCGTTCATTACGTGTACGAGTCTCGGTCATTTAATTAGTTAATGTTGTAATAGTATAATATCGGGAATCGGGCTCGATAGGTATCTATATTGTATATGTTTTGGGTTTTATCCCAAGCAAAAACTCGAGCTCGGGTACTAGTTAAATATACCGCACTGCCATTTAACGCCGAAGGGGTTTATAACTTCTTTTCAATTTAGAAAAAGATGTTAGTTGTTCAAATAAATAATCTTTTCCTTTTCCTATTTTCTCTTATCTCTCTCTCTCTATCTATATTCTTTCTCTCGTTCTACAAAAACAATCAATCTCTTTATACTCTTTTCTAGTTTGATTCGTGGTTCGTTATATGAAGTGAAGTGTTATACGGGATCCTACAATTGGTACCAGAGCATCGAGGGTGGATTCGTGTCTGATTTGTGTCTTTTGTGGTTAAATAAGCTCAAATTCGTGGTCCATTTTGAAGCAAAAAAGCCCACGGCTCACTTTTGATTTGGCTTATTTGTTTGTTAATCTTGCTCTCTCTTGATTCTACATGATTAAAAGGTTAGTGTGTTATCAATCCATGGCTTATACAAGCTCCTAGTTCGAATTATAAGCTATTAAAGCTAAGTGTTCTTCGTGGAGGGTTGCTTCATTTGTGACGATCCAAGAAGAAATACATGCTCTCTCTTTCTCTAAAACATCTCTCTATGTGTTTCTCTCTCTAGAAACTAGCCCAATCACAAGAATCATCATCCGTGTAATGAATTAACGATCCTACAATTGGCATCAGAGCTACGTGTTGGATTCGTGGTTGATTCTTGTGGTTCAAAAAAATCAAATTCGTGTGTCATTTGAAGCCAAAAAAAAAATCAAACCCGGATTTTTATGCTTAGATGTGTGAATGTTTATGTTATTAAGCAAGATCTATGCGTAAGGTAACTAATTGTGCAAGAGAAATCAAGTTAAAAAGTCAAAAAGGGTAATTTTTAGGCAATTTTTGGTGGAAAAAGTCGTATATTTCGTCGTTGCGTTTTGATTCTCTGCCAATTGTTCTTGGTTGCGTTTTGACTAACTGGCAATATCATTGGTTGCGTTTTGACATTGGTTACGTTTTGCTCATTGATTGCGTTTTGGTTCATTGCGTTTTGATTGCAGGTTGCGTTTTGAAGACTGTATTGCGTTTTGACTAAGGAATACTCTGCCCAATTTTTTTTGTTGCGTTTTGACCAAATCTCAAGCTGCGTTTTGACCAAATCTCAAGCTGCGTTTTGATTAAATGGTCATTGCGTTTTGATTCAAAAGTCACTGCGTTTTGTTAAAGATCGTTGCGTTTTGCTTAAATTTCGTTGCGTTTTGATTTAACTTTAAAAAAAAACACGTTTAGCGACATTTTTTTAAGTAAAATGAAATTTTTTCTATAGCTTTTTTAACTTATTTTTACGTCAAATCCAAATTTTGGTAATAGGGTAAAAAAAAATTCCGGTCGACACCCTTTTAGCGACACTTTTTTCGGGAAAAATTAAGTAAAATAAAAAAATTTCTATAGCATTTTTAGCTTATTTTTACACCAAATTTAGATTTTGGTAATAGGGTAAAAATTTTTTTTCATAATCCAACTGCGCCGAATTCCAAACAAACCAAAACCAAAACCATCGAGAAGGACTTAAACTGCACAAATCATTCACAACAAACAAACCATTAACTACCAACGATCATTCATTCACGGTTATCTAGTGATCTTGTAAAATCCCGTTAATCATTTGTCGGTTTTGATCAGAGACGAGTAAAATCCCGTGAACGTGAATTGCATACAACCACAATTTCAATCACATCATATCCACTTAAGATCCAACAAAATCTTTCACACTTCATAATTCATTACCATTCATTCATCATGTCTACTCCAGTCAATACATCCTCAACAGATAGTCAAATGCATAACAATATCATGGCAGCTGGTTCAAAAGATCGTCCACCAATGCTTGGACCAGGAAGATATTCACAATGGAGATCACGTTTTCTACGATACATTGACACAAAAGGAAATGGTGAATATCTGAGGAAATGCATTTTTGAGGGTCCATACAAGCTAACGAGTGTAGTAATAGAAGCTGTTGCTGCAACAGTAAATTCTCCAGAAGTACCAGAACATGACGAAGCTGAGACAGTACACAACATGTCTGAAGAGAACAAACTGTATTTTAAAGCTGAAAAGGAAGCTATTTTCTTGCTTCTAACTGGTATTGGAGATGAAATCTACTCAACTGTTGATGCATGCAACACAGCTAATGAGATGTGGATAGCCATTGAAAGACTACAACAGGGTGAATCATTGAACATTCAAGACGTCAAGACCAATCTATTCTGGGAATTTGGGAAGTTTACTTCTCGAGATGGAGAATCCATGGAGTCGTATTACTCACGGTTTTATAAACTGATGAATGAATTGAAAAGGAACAACTTGCAAGTTACCACAATGCAAGTGAATGTTCAATTTCTTCAACAGCTTCAACCAGAATGGTCAAGGTTTGTGACGCTTGTCAAGCAATCAGAAAAAATAGACACCATCTCATATCACAGACTATTTGACATTCTCAAGCAGTTTCAGAAGGAGGTTAATGATATTCGTGCTGAGAGAATAGCCAAAAGTGCAAATCCATTAGCACTTCTTGCGGCTGCTCAACCATATTCAGATACTTACTATCAAGCACCAAAACCTCAAAGATCAAATGCAACATCATCTTCCACAAGACAAAGTGCATCTACCAGACACAAAGGCAAAGAGGTCGCCAAACCAATTACACCTCAATCTGAGTCTACTAGTCAGCCATTGGAACTCCTTGCAAAGTATTGAAGAAGACAGTGATCCTGAACAAGCTCAAAGGGACAAGGAAATGCAAAAGAATTTGGCACTCCTTGCAAAGTATTTC
>BQNB010157500.1:0-15143 GCA_026074375.1 Tanacetum coccineum | reverse complement strand
TTGAAATTTCACTTTCTTCACTATCCTAATTTTTTCGGATAGTTTTTCCTTGATTCCTTCATACTTAGGATATAAAAATAATCATGAAAGTAGCAAAAATACTTGAGCTACATACTTCTACATTCCCATTGCATTGTGCAATTTTCCCGACCTAACCATGGATAGTAGTAAATCACCATTGCATTGTGCAATTTCCCGACCTTACATGAGAATAAACACCATTACGAATAGAAATTACTAGACCATACCAGAGATAGAAAATTTCATTGCGACATAGGAAATATAAAACTTTACGCAAAAGCAACTAGCAACTTTGATTAAATATGTTAATACAAATAATGTCCAAAAACGTTATTTATATTTTTCGACCTCTCAATGTTTTGATAATAAAAAAATGTGAAAACGTTTACGATAAAATTAAACGTTTATAAATTACTAATCATAAAATTCTATTTCTATGATTAATCACTTAAGGTATGGATAAACAAATCATTAAACATGATTAGTGATCAAGAAAATAATTTTTCCTTAAATTTTATACTTCCACAAAAATATTTTTATAAAAATATAAAAACAAATTATTTATTAATGAAAGAAATTGTTTTATCTAAAAACATAAATTTGAATTTCAAAATTTCCCCCAAAATGGAAGGTTCCATAACAGTTACTACCTTTCATCAAAAAAGACATAAAAAGGAAGCGGAGTCTAGTGGCAGCCTTATAGGCTGGGCGGCCCTAATTTATATAGGGGCCGCCCACCTGGGACACGCACACCTAGCACGGTACTATTTTTTTGTCCCTACAATACTTGGCCACCCATTTTAAATCAGAACTTCCTTTGCAAAAAGTTCTATCAGATCTATTTTTCTCTCTTCCTCTTTCCTTCTAAAAACACATATCTTGTTCACTAAATTCCTTGCATTTTTGTATCAAGTGATTATTCTTTTTCATCTACTTCTTTCACTTTTAATCAAGTACAAGAGAAGAAACATTCGTATTCTTCTTTACATACGAAATTGTTATCATGTGATCTTTCTCTACTTATCTTCTTCAGATCACAAACATTCATTAGATTTATTTTGTGTTGTTGTATTAATTGGATCAAGTGTAGATCCAAGTGTGTAGATTGTATATTGGTGTGATTTGGATTGTGTGTCAATCCAAGAGTGTAGATCTTGTGAGTGTTTGAAGACTTAGTGAAGTCTTAGATTGGTTCTTAACTGAAGATTAGGATTGACATCTTGATTAGTGTCGGAAAGAAAGTAAGCGACGTGGTAAACGTTTATCGCCTAAAGGGAGCTTGTTGTAATAGTGAAATCTCGAGTGGTGTGCTCTCGGGGAGTGGAGTAGGAACGAAGAGGTGCTTCGTTGCCGAACCACTATAAATCTCGGTGTCTTGGTTTGATCGTTTCTTTCTTTATCTCTTTACTTATTACTTGCATTATTAGATAGTTTAGTTGTGATTCATATTGTTGGTTGATTGACATACATCTCGAATCAAACTATTTCATAAGCAAACTTTTAAAACGCTAATTAACCGGTAAAACTATTCAACCCCCCTTCTAGTTTCTACAATTGGTATCAGGAGCAAGGTCACTCAAGATTTTTAAAATATATTGTATTTTAAAGCTTGGATCGATCTATGGATTCCGACAAATATCTAGAAGGGCAATCTATGCAAAGACCACCACTTTTTGAAAGCGATAGTTTTATTTATTGGAAAAATAGATTCGAGACATATGTTAAATCAAAAGATCTAGATCTTTGGCATGTTATTACCAATGGTGATTTTCAACCTATTATTCAAAATCCGGAAACCAAACTTGATGAGGTTATCCCTTTTGAAAAACAAACGGATGATCTTAAGAAAAGGCTTGCAAAAAATAATGAAGCCAAAATGGTTATTTACAACGCTTTGCCTAGAAAAGAATATGAACGAATTTTCATGTGTAATACGGCAAAAGAAATTTGGAAAACCTTGTTAATCACCCATCAAGGTAATAGTCAAGTCAAAGATAATAAGATCGACCTTTTGGTCCAACAATATGAACAATTCGTCATTTCCGAAGACGAATCTATAGATAATGCTTTTGCTAGATTTAATACTATTATTACTAGTCTTAAAGCTCTTGATGAAGGTTATTCTAGTAAGAACTACGTAAGGAAGTTTCTTAGGGCTCTACATCCTAAATGGAGAGCAAAGGTCACGGCAATTGAAGAATCAAAAGACTTGACATCACTATCTCTTGATGAGCTCATTGGAAACCTCAAAGTCCATGAGATGATCATCAAGAAAGATTCCGAAATAGTCAAAGCAAAAGTTGAAAGAAAATCTCTTGCATTAAAGGCTAAGAAAGAATCTAGTGATGAAGAGTGTTCGACTTCCGGTAGTGAAGACGAAGAGTATGCCATGGCGGTAAGAGACTTCAAGAAATTCTTTAAGAGAAGAGGTAGATTCGTGAGACAACCTCGGAACGACAAAAAGACGTTCCAAAGAAGCCGTGATGACAAGACCGGTAAAAATGATAGAAAATGTTTTAGATGCGGCGACCCGAATCATCTTATTGGAGAATGTCCAAAACCACCGAAAGACAAGAACCAAAGAGCCTTTGTCGGAGGTTCTTGGAGCGATAGCGGTGATGAAGATGATGAGAAGGTCAAAGACGAAACATGTCTTGTAGCTCATGCATCAAGTGAGGTATGTTCCGAATCCTCTTACTTTAGTGATGAAAACTCATCAATTGATGATATAACTTTAGACAATGAATATGATAAATTATGTAAAATGAGTCTAAAGATAATCACTAAAAACAAAAGACTAAAAGCCACTAGAAATAACTTAGAAAATGAGCTTAGAGAACTAAAAGATAAATTATCCATATTCGAGAAAAACAAGGGAGTTGATCTCGAATGTGCAGTGTGTCATGTACTCAAAATTGAGAATGAAAAACTCAAAGATGAATCCACTAGATTAAATAAATTTGAAAAGAGTACACATTGCTTGAATGAAATGCTAAGAAATCAAAAACCCTCCGGTGATAAATTAGGTTTAGGGTTTAATTCATTTGAAGCATCATCTAGTGGAACAAAGGAAATAAAATTTGTAAAAACTCGGAAAAAGGCGTCGTCTGATGGAGGTCCCTTAAATAGGGACGGCCCCATAAACATGGGCGCCCCCCAAAGTAAATAAGGGACCGCCACCAGAGACACCAATATCTGAGAAAAGTGTTTCTTTTCAAAAATCTATTTTGGGTCCTAGACCAAAACACATAATTATAAACAAAGTTAAAGTTCCGGTAGCTAATGACAATGAAGTCAAACAATTTTATAAACCATTGTCAAAACCCGGAGTTGGATTTTCAAAACAAAACTTTAGATCAAAAACTCCACCTCCTAGAAGAGTCAATAATAATTATTCTCGTCCTAAAACACCGCAACCAAGAAGACATGTTGGTCATCAAAACCAACCTCATGGCTTTCCTGTAACTTGGAACAACTTTCCACCACAAAGTTACATGCCATGGGAAATGTGTCTTCCATTCTCACATCCTAACCAATTGCATCAAATGCAAGGGATGTTTGGCACTAACAACTTTGGACCCATGAGATATTGGGGACCAAATGTTTGAGTTATTGTCTTATATAAATAGATATGCCTTGGAGTCAACTTGGAACCCAATGAATGGATCAAGGATAGCGGATGCTCCAAACATATGACGGGTAACCGAAAGCTCTTCTCCACTTACAAGGCATACAATGGAGGTAATGTTGTTTTTGGTAGTAATCTTCGCGGTAACATCATTGGCAAAGGTACGATTTCTAATGACTCTCTCAAAATAGATAATGTAGAACATGTTGATAACTTAGGATTTAACTTGCTTAGTATAGGACAAATATGTGACAATAAGTGTAAAGTAACTTTCTCTGAACATGATAGTGAAATCACTAGGAATGGTAAAGTCATAGGTAGAGGTATTAGGAAGAAAGGCTTATACGTAATAAAGTTAGGAAATAAGCCTAAGGATCAAATTTGTCTAGCAACGATTGATGAAAATTTCACTTTGTGGCATAAAAGATTAGGTCACACGAATATGCGTCTCATTCAATCGTTAGCCTCTAAAGAATTAGTTAGAAACTTACCTAGGATTAAGTTTGATCAACATTTTTGTAATGCTTGCAAAAATGGAAAACAAGCTCACACTAGTCACAAAGCTAAGAATTTAGTCTCAATGACTAGATGCTTAGAACTTATCCACATGGATCTTTTTGGTCCATCTGCCGTACGGAGTTACGGACTACCCCTTAGTCATAGTAGATGACTACTCTAGGTATACTTGGACTAGATTCCTTAAGGATAAAATCGAAGCCTTCGATCAATTCGAAATTTTTAGTAAGAAAATCCAAAATCAACTAGGATGTACAATAGTGTCAATAAGAACCGGTCACAATAGAGAATTTGATAATAAAGTGCAATTTGGATAATTTTGTGATGCCAACGGTATTACTCATAACTCCCGCTCTATGCACTCCGCAATCAAAAGCGTGGTTGAAAGGAAAAATAGGACACTTTAAGAAATGAGTAGGACTATGTTGAATGAACAATCGTTACCCAAGAAGTTTTTGGGTGGTAAAGCCAAAGATACTTCAACATATAGTACTTAACCGAATTCTAATTAAGCATCCTAGGAAAAACACCATATATGTAATCTTGAGAAAGGTAGGAAACCTACTCTTGATTAATTTTAGAGATTTAAGAAGCAAGTGCAACATCCTAAACACTAAAGATTACCTAAACCCAAGTTTGACCCAAAGTCTTACGAAGGTGTCTTTTTAGGTTACTCCCAAAATAGTAAAGCCTATATCATTCTTAATAATCACATTAGGAAAATCAAAGAATCACTCAACGTGACGTTCGATGAAACTCCTCCACCCTCTAAGATATCACCCTTGGTCGATGATGACCTAGATGAAGAAGAAGCTATTACGGAAATCAAAAAGAAAAACCTAGAAAACAATGTTGAGGATAAAACACTAGAAATTGATGAAATAGTCAATATTAAGGAATCTAGAACCCATCCCTTAGAAAATGTCATAGGAAACCTTAACCAAAGAACCCTTAGATCACAAGCCCAAAACAAAAGCAACTTTTATTGTTTCATTTCTACCATAGAACCTAATAATGTAAATGAAGCGTTAGGAGATGAAAGTTGGATAGTCGCCATGTAAGAAGAATTAAATCAATTCATTGCTAACGACGTTTAGGAGTTAGTTCCACAACCTAAGAATATGACAATTATAGGAACTAAGTGGGTGTTTAGAAATAAGTTAGATGAGAATGGTATCGTTTCTCGAAATAAGGGTAGATTAGTTGCTCAAGGCTACAACCAACAAGAGGGCATCGATTATGATAAAACTATGCCCCCGGTTGCTAACTTGATCGATTAGAATATTATTAGGCTTATGCTTTGCGCCTTAGATTTTAATTATTCGCAAATGGAGTAAAAAGTTGCGATTCTGAATGGTTTTTATTCAATGAGGAGGTATACATGGCACAACCTCTGGGATTCATTGATTTTGAAAAACCGGATCATGTTTATAAATTAAAGAAAGCTTTATATGGTCTTAAACAAGCACCCAAAGCTTGGTATGATAGATTAAAATCTTTTCTTATTAAACATGAATATAAAATGGGAATGGTAGATAACACTCTTTTTTACTAAAAGAAAGTTCAAATCTCATCATTGTTCAAATATATGTCGATGACATTATATTCGGTTCGACTTGTCAAGACATGTGTGATGAATTTGCCAAAATCATGCATGACGAGTTTGAGATGAGCATGATGGGTGAACTTAACTTCTTCCTTGGATTACAAATAAAACAAATGAAAGATGGTATTTTCTTTAATCAATCTAAGTATATTAAAGAAATGCTTAAGAAATTTGGTCTAGAAGAGTCTAAACCAATGAAAACCCCTGGTCTCGATACAAACTCACAAAAGATAAGAGTGAGAGTCTGTAGATATACCCAAGTATCGTGGCATGATAGGTAGTTTACTATACCTAACGGCAAGTAGGCCCGATATCATGTTTAATGTCTGCCTTTGTGTCCGCTTCCAAGAGGCTCCCAAAACCTCTCACCTTGAAGCGGTTAAGTATATCTTCCGATACATTAAAGGCACTACGCACTTAGGATTATGGTATCCTAAGGGGACCGGCATAGAAACCGTAGTATATGCCGACTCTAATCATGCGGGAGATTATGTGGACCGAAAGAGCACTAGCGGTATTTGTACATTCGTGGGATGTTGTTTGACATCTTGGTTCTCGAAGAAACAAACCGCTCTTGCTATATCTACTACCGAAGCCGAATACGTAAGCGCCGGAAAGGCATGTCAACAAGCACTATGGATGAAACAAGCTCTCATCGACTGCGACGTATGACTCGACGACATTCCCATCATGTGCGACAATAAAGGCACGATTGACCTTAGCAAAAACCCGGTGCAACACTCTCATACCAAACACATCAAAATTTGTCACCACTTCCTCCGTGATAATGTCCAAAAAGGACATATATCTATCAAAAAAGTACCGTCCGTCGACAACATTGCCGACATTCTGACTAAACCCCTTAAACGTGAATCGTTTAATTACCTACGTCTTGGTTTAGGAATGATGAAACACATTCCATAAATCATATTATTACGCTTCCCTTTCTTCTGTCTCAATTCTAGTCTGTGTTCTATTCCGTGTCGTGACAACTTAAATACTTCATCCGAAGTACTTTAAACACATTTAAATTGCGAAATGCAAGTTAAATTGTCACTCCTCCTAGTCAAATTTTTGTCAAAACAAAGTCAGAAATCACTGCCTTCGGGCGGCCCCCATATAGGCGGCCCCCTTATATATAAGGGACCGTCAGGAGATATGGGACCACCACCAGGGAAAACAAAATATGTACACCTCAAATCAAAATTTTCAAAACACAAAAACAAACACCCCCTACCAGCGGCCATTGACGAACACAACCCCAAATCCACCAAAAACTCAAAATCGACCATTAAAACTAAAATTGAAGATCAAATCAACATCAATAATCATTCCTAACATCTCTAAGATCATCAATTGTAAGTCATTTCAACTATTTCTTTCATTTTGAGTCTAGGGTTCATGATGAACACCAAAAATTGAAATTGGGTATTTTTCATTTTTCTTTCAAATTTGTTCAATTAAAACCACTAGGATACAATGTATAACTAAAATGCTTCCCGTAGATATAGGATTTGCATACATTGATAGGATTTGTCGAAAAATTATTTCTTTTTAACCAAAACCCCAATTTCATTTTACAAAATCACTCACGTTAGGAACACAATAAAATTGTTGTTTTGCATTGTTAATACAACCCAAAAACGTTTTCAAACACATGCATAATGATCTCATCAACAAATTTCGAGATACATAATTCATATGTATTTTTCGACTTGTTTGGTTGAGCAAAATCAAACTAAGGAGCGTTTGGATTAACTCTTAGGATTTTATATTTAGGTCGAGTTAATCGTTGCTCCACATTTGTTGCATATAGGCACACACTAGCACATTTTTGCTTAACATTTTTTTTCAAACCATGTTGAATTATAACTCTTCTTATTAGGGAAACATGCCTAGCAAATATGCCGAGGACTATAAAAGAACACGGTCATACATCCCAAGAATTTTACATGAATATAGCCATAACCATCCCTAAAAACAAATATTCAAAAACCTTGAAAAACAACTTATTCATGAGGGTTGGGTGGTTTATGATGATTTCACAAATCTAAATTATGTTTGGTCTTTGTTTGGTCTAATCGACTTTGAGTGTCTCATTGACATCATTGAACAAATTTATCCTCATTTTATTCTTGAGTTCTATAGTCAATTTTGTCTCTCCTATAATGATGATGGGGAAATTTTTGTTGAATTCATGTTCCAAGACCAATACTACTCTTTATCTCTTGAAGAGTTCACTAAAGTTCTAGGGGTACCATGCGAAGGCGCATGTGTGTTCACCGACAAGTGGGCACTTTATGAATTAGCGAGTGGTCTTCCTGGAGATGGTCCATACCAAACATTTCTTCCATCTCTGGATGATATCATTACTCTTGTCCGTGTCGACCGTAAAGGTCCTGTCACTCGTGTTCGTCACAAAAAGGAAATTGATGTTCTTGAATATCAAGTTCTTACTCGTAAAATTGACCCAACTTTCAAAGACATTGAAACCATTCTTGGAGAAAATGTTTTCGGGCTGGGGGGAAATAGGTATCATGTGCCGGCTTTTCTATGCTTCATGATTTACTGCATTGCCAATTCTCTGAACTTCAATCTAGCCTACTTTATGGCTAAGAGAATGGAATGGGTATCTAGACAATCACACCTCATTCTTCCTTATGGTATGTTCTTGACCAAAATTCTCACCCATATCCTTAATGAAAATTATAAATTACAAAATCCTAACCTTGAACCATTCTACACCCGTCAAACTAAAATCATCAACCATCAAGTGCAAATATGAGATGAGAACCGTAGTGGAGTAAGGTCAATCGGAAAGAGTCTCCGAAGGTTGTGGAAGACCATGAAGAAGTGAGATATGAGGAAATCTTTTTAAGACATTATTATATATATTACTTACTAGACTACTATGCTTAGACAATTTGAACTTATACCACTTAGTAGATTGCTTGCCACGGGCAATATTGCTTGATTAGGATGATCGTTCAATTTTATCATCCTAAATCCTTGTTTGAAATATTTGTTGATACTCTCTAGTTATTGTTATGACTCTATGCATGTCTATGAATATGTCATTTGCCTATATACATGCTCCTTTGATTTAGCTTAAGATACTTGGTTATTGATAGATGATTCAAAATAATTTTGGCTTGATTAATAATAGGATTTTTAGAAATATGTTAATCTAAGCATTTTAGAAATTTCTAGAAAAATTTTCTAGTCTCCAGAAAATGGCCCCCCTTAAACATTGGGCGGCCCCCTTGTATATAAGGGACCGCCAGTCCTTTAAGGGACAGCCAATAGAAGGTCACGGATTCTCCGCTGTGACCTCTTGGTTTTCTGTGCAGTTGACCACTATCCCATCTAGACCTAGCTAATTTCTGCTTTTTGATAAACATACTTTGGAATCAAAATTTTCAAACCTCATGCTTCACTACTTCAATCTATCTCTTCCACCTTAAATTATGAACAATCTTCATCACCTCATTCATCTTCTTCACTTCACTCTACCATGAATTCCACCAATGCCTCCTCATCCAATCCTTCCAAGAAAATCAAACTCACCATAATCCCTCCTAGACAATTATTTGTCAATATCTCTAGTGATGAAGAAGTGACAACTACACCCTCTCCCATTACCACTTCTTCTTCTCTAAGTGCTCCTAATGCACCATCAAAAACCACATCAACAAAATAAACCACCTTAAGTTATGAAAACACTTCATCCTCCTTTCAATCTAAGCTACAATTATCACCAACTCCTTCAAATGAACCAACCTCTCCTCAAACTCAAAATCCTTTTCTACAAAACCTAATGGATGTTCCTCCAAGACCATCTAATCCTCAACCTATCCAAACCATCTCCCCATTGGATATCACCCTCTCATTATCACCAATCACACCTCTTGAAATTCCCTCAAGTCCACCATCACCACCATCACCTCAACCTCCTATCATGGGACATCCGCTTTACCACAACTATCATGACTATCATGGATCAACTTGTGTTTGTTGTTTCCACAACCGTAACCTCTACTTGAACCTTCGAGATGAAATGAACATTATGTTTGCTCATCTTGAATACCTTATAACAAACGCCTCACAACTTACTTTCCACCGCCATCTTAAATTTCTCTTTCTTAAAAGACTAATACTGGAAACTAACCATTTGTCTCAAAATCATGCCTATGAATCTTCTTGGATAAAGTTTTAGTTATGCTCACCTTCGCTTAATTATCTTATGTTAGGTATGTTTGCGTGTGATGTATTTTTTATGATTATGTATGCTTGTTATTTGCTCATATATTGTCCTTGTGACTATATATGGTTTATTTATGCATTTCAATGAACTTTAGTTATGCTTCTAAATGTGTGGATTGAATACTTAAGATATTTGTCATGCTATGGTTGTTTTCTCTTGTACCTCTAATCTTGTGTTGTAGCAAACTAATGATATCGATCCCTTGGTGCCCCGAACAAGGGGAAGCTTACATCAAGGGGGAGTCTTTAATCGTCGACTTCATTCTACTCTTAATCAACTCGAAGATCAACCTTTTTGGATTTGACCAAAGGGGAGATAGTAGAATTAAACTCATTAATAATTTATAAACCTTTAAATTTTATACTAAATGAGTTTATATTTTGTCATCATCAAAAAAGGGGAGATTGTTAATAAAAATAATGTCCAAAAAAGTTATTTATATTTTTTGACCTCTCAATGTTTTGATAATAACAAAATGTAAAAATGTTTACGATAAAATTAAAAGTCTATAAATTACTAATCATAAATTTATTTCTATGATTATTCACTTAAGTATGTGTACAACTAATGATTTACCTATTCGGAGGGTCTTGGTTGATTCAAATACATATGAATGAACTTTAGTTATGCTTCTAAATGTGTGGATTGAATACTTAAGATATTTGTCATGCTATGGTTGTTTGCTCTTGTAGCAAACTAATGATATCGATCCCTTGGTGCCCCGAACAAGGGGAAGCTTACATCAAGGGGGAGTCTTTAATCGTCGACTTCTTTCTCTCTAATCAAGTCGATGATCAACCTTTTTGGATTTGACCAAAAGGGGGAGAAGTAGAATTAAACTCCTTAATAATTTATAAACCTTCAAATTTTATACTAAATGAGTTTATATTTTGTCATCATCAAAAATGGGGAGATTGTTAATACAAATAATGTCCAAAAACGTTATTTATATTTTTTGACCTCTCAATGTTTTGATAATAACAAAATGTGAAAACGTTTACGATAAAATTAAACGTTTAAAAATTACTAATCGTAAAATTCTATTTCTATGATTAATCACTTAAGGTATGTGTACAACTAATGATTCACCTATTCGGGGGGTCTTGGTTGATCAAATAACATATGATAAGACATAGTTTTAGTGAGAGAAAGTTAGAGATAGAGAGTTGAGAGAAACTTGTGTAAGATTAGCTTGAAGAAGAAAATACAAATGTTCACTAATATTAGATTAGAGAGAGAAAGGGAAAAATTACAAAATGAACATCCACCACCCCTCATGGAGAGCCATGAGGGGTATTTATACTAAAAGAAAAAGCAAACTATTCCTAGTTAACATAAATGACCCCTGCGTGACACGCAGTGTCCTAAACTAGTCCAATTCACGTGTAAGACGCCAGCTTCACTAAAAAGTGAGGCTAACAATCCCCCTCCAAGATGGCGTCACACGTGAATTAGTTACAATGTTCCCTACAAGCAAAATAAAGAAAAATGATAAGAATGAAATCCAGTATTCCTTGAGAATGTCTTCGACTATCTACTTGAACACTCTAGCTTTATTTCTTCTGCTTGTAGACGAACATACTGTTGAGGATGACATAGAAGTTTTTTATACCGAACCTGGTCTTGATTGGATTTCTGCACATAACTTCCTGACATGACTTCAAAAACTTTCTTCATACGCTTTTGGTCATCATGAAGTTTTTGAATTAGCTGCATGTCTTGAAAATGCTTCATTTTCTTGCACTTCTGGTCATGTTGAAGTTTATCAGAATCTGCATCTCACTTGTCATCCTTGAAGTTCTCTTATCCGAATACTTCGGCTTTGGTATGAATTATGCTCTGAACTTCTTTTGCTCCTTCCCAGACAGACACCCTTGAGACTGATAAGAATTAACACACCGTTCTTGAGGGAGGGATGATATCATCAACATCAACTCACTTAGGAAGCATTCCAGTCCCAAAGTACACACTTTATCCCCTTTTTGAAGTCCCCGAAAAGCCATGGTATGACTTGCTATCATCATACTCATGTGTACATCTTATGCCGAAGTACACACTTTATCCCATTTCCGAAATTGAAAAACATAGCACCAAAATCAATTAAGACCCAGAAATGCACTTTTCTCCCTCCTGAAAGGACATGGTAAGACTTGCTACACCAAACTCAACTAAGTCCCGAGTGTAAGCAATTTATCCCTCTATGTAGTTGAAACGGTAACATCAAAACGGTAACATACAAAATCAACTAAGTACCGAATGTACACATTTCTCCCTCCAGGATGATGACTAACTGAGGAATCATCCTACTCATGTGTACATCGTATGCCAACTGGAACTGCTTACATAGCTTCATAACCCGTGATTTCATAAGCAATACTCTATGAGAAGATGTTGGTACTCTCTTTACAAATCTCTCTTGATCAACCCGAACTAAATCCCCTTATTTATTCTGTAGGCGAATACTGATGACTACTGATGGAGACTGTTCAATGAAATGGACTTGAGAATGAAGCAACAATCCCTGACTTATGACTTAATCTTGTACTATCCACGTGACGAAGAACCGGTGCAGAGGCAAATCTCTGAGTACCATATACTCTCCCAAAAGTATACAAAAAATACAACACCTCTTGAAATCTCCTCACCTGCGTGAGATACTGAGTACTACAATGTAACTTCTTAAAGTGATAGCTACTTTGTGGGTATTAGGGAGAAAGAATCACAAAAGCAACTAGATATTCAAGTCTTCATCATAAACCGTATATGCCCGAACAAGTCATCTTCGTTGTGGAGAAAGAAAGAACCGAAGACGAAATAAGTACACTCCCTATGAAATACTACTTCAATCCCAAATAAGTACCATCGGACCAAAACTCCGTAGTCATAAAAATTCAATACTAGCCATTATGAATTAAGGTGAATTTTGATAAGGATATTTTTAGTGTAATGTATTGTGTTTGCTGTGTTGTTGTTCGAGAATTTGTTGTAGTTATGATTGTTAACGGATAGCGGCTTAAAAAAATATATCTTAAGCATGGCCCATCCAAGTAATAAAACCCGGTCACTTTTACATTTCCCGTCATACTAGTGTTTTAAAACCCGACATAATCTGATAACAAGAGCCCAAAATAGGTAAACCATGATAATTTTTGGCACAATATATCATAACTTGGCCCAAAATAAAATAATCCAATTCAAACATCACTCGGCCTAATTTTTTTCATTAAAACTTGTCTATGATGTTCAATAATCCCCCATCCCATCATAAACTTGAACCCGGCCCATATCTTGTTACACAACCGAGTCCAATACAACTTTTAACAACCGGCCTACCACACAAAATTAGGAATACATATCTCATTCCCATTTTATTAGGGAAACATAACCCTAAACATTTTACAACCGCCTCTCATCACTTCTTTCTTTTTTCAATCGGTGCAGTTAACAACAAAAAGGTTTCTCCATTATCACACCGAATCATCAAACACATCTTATATCTCAATAAAGCAAAATGAACCATAGAAACCCTCTTTTTCTTGACATGAATCGAAAGTAACTGATCATGTTTTTCATTCATTTTTTAACGGCACGAGAGAGAGTGTTCTTCAAGATTTTTTTTATAAAAGGTCACAGGTAGGTTTATTTATGTTGTTTGTGTGTCAATCGAGATAAAGAAAAGAGTTTAACAGATTTGTTAAAAAGTCTTTCTTTATGTCTCAAATATTAAAAGATCAATGATGAGGTTTTAATTTTGTGTGTATGATCTTGTAAGAGGGTCAGAAATTAATTGCAATACAAGAAAGTAATTAAATCTGAGATCTTGTTCATCATGTTTCGAGTCTTGTTGTATTTGATTGGAGATGGAGATGGTATTGTGACGAAGAGATATAGGGATTTAGGTTAGAGTATTGTGGGTTTGTTGATGTGATGATGAATGATGTTAGCTGTTGAGATGGTTCAGTTCAAACTCGGTATAAACCGAGTTTAGAAACTCAGTGGCTAATATAAATTTGTAACATGTTGGTACAGATCTGAGTTGTTACTGTCATTCATTTCTTTTCCAGTCATGATAAAGAACAAATTCGGAACCCATTCTCGGAATAAACAGTTATAGTTTCGAGTTTGACTGTTGACCAAAAGTCAATGCTGATTTTGACTTTCGAGAATGATAGATCTGATATTACTTCCGAGTTTGATGATTAACCAGTTTTATATTTGTGAAATCAGCTATTTTAGCACATCTTATAACCGAGTTTGATCGTTGACTAGTCAACTGTCGAGTTTGACCAAGAATGAACAGTAACCGAGTATGAACAGTAACATGAACAGTAATGAACAGTGACATGAACAGTAGATGAATATTACGATGAACAGTAACAGTGACAACAAACACAAATACAAACACCCCCGGTTAGCTTTTGATACCAATTATACAACTAATGATTCACCTATTTAGGGGGGTCTTGGTTGATCAAATAACATATGATAAGACATAGTTTTAGTGAGAGAAATTAGAGAGAGAGAGTTGAGAGAAACTTGTGTAAGATTAGCTTGAAGAAGAAAATACAAATGTTCACCAACCACCCCTCATGGAGAGCCATGAGGGATATTTATACTTAGGACTAAGGCTAACTATTCCTAGTTAACATAAATGACCCATGCGTGACACGTAGTGTCCTAAACTAGTCCAATTCACGTGTAAGATGCCAGCTTCACTAAAAAGTAAGGCTAACAGTATGGATAAACAAATCATTAAACATGATTAGTGATCAAGAAAATATTTTTTCCTTAAATTTTATACTTCCACAAAAATGTTTTTATAAAAATATAAAAACAAATTATTTATTAATTAAAAGAAATGTTTTATTAAAAACATAAAATTTGAATTTCAAATTTTCCCCCCAAAATGGAAGGTTTTATAACAAATACAACCTTCACCACAAAAGGACAAAAAAGGGAGCGGAGTCTAGTGGCGGCCCCCTTTTTTTGTCCCCTATAAATACTGGGCCACCCCATCTGAAAAACAGAACCTCTTGCCACGAATTTTCTCAGATCTATTTTCTCTCTTCTTTCTTTCTTTCTTTCTCAAACACATATCTTGATCACTA
>BQNB010157499.1:2109-15143 GCA_026074375.1 Tanacetum coccineum | reverse complement strand
AGCTCGAATTTTCGCGTTATCAACAACGCTTTTAATAAAAATGCTAAGTAGTTTATTAAATATTTTTATTTAATAAAATGCTAATTAAATACAATTTAATTATTTCTGTGTCGGTACGCGTTGTGTTCAAAATTTTGCGAGCGCATTTCAGTCACTTTCTGACTGTTTTCAGGTCTCGGTCAGAACTGAAAAGTTGTCAAGAATGTCGTTTTACCTCAAATTGCTTTAGAGTCCGAGTGGTGAAAACGTGAGTTAGCGAGTCGTTTTTCATAAATAAACTTAGGAATAATATATATTTTCTCATTTCTTTTCAAATAAATTTGAAAACTAAATTCGTAATGAGAGATAAATAATAATAAATATGATTTATTATTTAAATAATTTTTAGGAATTTATCGACTACGCGGTAATCACTTTTATGTGGCCGTACAAAGTCAAAAGTCAAAAAATCAAGTCAGACTCGATAAGTAAAAGGGTAAAATAGTCATTTAAAAATCCAAAAATTCTCAGTTGTTACAGATGCCACCAATCCCTCACCTCCTACTTCACCATGTATCCCTCCACCTACCTTAGATCAAGTAAACTTTCACTCGGGGTTAAGTCATTGTTGCTTGCTAACCCGAGATATATTTGATATATTGAGAAATGATCTTAATCGTATCAAATCTATCATCATTGGTCCCTCTACTTTATTCCCATCCTCTATAACAACTTCTTCACCATAATTGATCCCTTTTGGACAATTAACCTACCCAAATAATCAAACGACCAACTTTTGATTATGGCATCTACTATAATTCAAGATTTAACTAGTTTATGCTTTATGTCTTAATTTATGTTTACCTTCTCTTGTAATGATCATACTACTATGGTATTGATCCACTATGTGTTGAATGAAATTTCTTTATGGTTGAAATGCATGCATAACTATGGTGTTATATTCATGAGATATTTGTCTTGCACTTGTACTTCTAACTTTGTTTTGTAGCAAACAAATTTTGTAAGGTCGATCCCTTGGTGCCCCCAAAACAAGGGGGAGCTCACATCAAGGGGGAGTCTTGATATTGTCGATTTCTTTCTCACCTCTAAAACTCGACGATCATCCTTTTTAAATTCGACAAAAAAGGGGAGAAATGAAATAAAACTCATTAATAATTTAAAACCTTTATTTTTATGAGTTTATATTTTGTCATCATTAAAAAGGGGGAGATTGTTAATACAAATAATGTCTAAAAACGTTATTTATATTTTTTGACCTCTCATTGTTTTGATAATAACAAAATGTAAAAACGTTTATGATAAAAATAAACGTTCACAAATTATTAAGTGTGAAATTTTATTTCTAAGATTAGTGATCACTTAAGGTATGCATAAACAAAATTATTAAGCATGATTAGTGATCAAGAAAATATTTTTTTTCTTAAACCTCACTTTTAATTCTACAAAAGTATTTTCTCAAAAATACATTTACAAAATATTTTCTAATTAAAAGAAAAGTTTTATAAAAAACTTAAAATTTGAATTTCAAATTTTCTCCCCAAAACAGAAGCTTCTATACCAGATACAACCTTCCCCACAAAAAGACAAAAAATGGAGCGGAGTCTACCGGCGGCCCCCTTATATATATGGGACCGTCGGGACCGCCGTCAATTATCGTTGAATTTCCTTGTCTATAAATACTGTCCACCCCTTGCTGAAAATCATTCCTCTTTGCATAAAATTTTTCAGTTCTTTCTCTATCTTCTTTCTCTCACTAAAAATATTGATCACTAACATTCTTAGATCTTGTTTTAAGTGATCTCATCTTATCTTCTTCATCTCATCTTTTCTCTCTATCAAGTGCAAGAGAAAAACACTCGTATTCTCCAAGAAACGAAGTGTTGATTAGTGATCTCTCATCTCTTCTTCTAAGTTCCAAATCTCTATTGTATTTGTCTTGTGTGTTTGTGTGATTCGGATATTATGTAGATCTTATGAGTGTGTATATCTTGTGAAGTGTTAGATTGATTCTAGCTAAGATTAGGACTCGACATTTAGCTTAGTGTCGAAAAATAACGTAGGCTACATGTAAACGGTTTTCTCCGCCTAAAGGGAGCTTGTTGACATAGTGAAATCTCGAGTAGGATACTCGAGGAGTGGAGTAGGGCGAAGAGGAGCTTCATAGCCGAACCACTATAAAATTTTGGCGTCTTGGTTTGATTGTTCCTTTCCTTATCTCTTTACTTATTATTGCTATTGTTATTTAGGCATAGTTTAGATAGTAATTATTTGTTCATATTGTTGGTTGATTAAACATACAACTTGATTATAAACATTTTTGAAAGCTAACTTTTAAAACGAAAAAGAACATGTAAACTATTCAACCCTCCCTTCTAGTTTCCACATGATTAACCAAAGATTCAGCATGTTCTTCAACAGTTTAATAAATAAAAAACGATTTAAGAAAACCCCATACGTCACCCAACACAATCACCTTTTTATCGTCAATAACCTTTTTGATCCTCATTTACATATTCTCAAAATTTCGCAAACACTTTAAAACGTAAGACACTGTTCCTATCTATCAAAATACAAAAAGAAAAAAAAAACAAAATTAAAAGACCTATTATCTATAATGACAATGAATCACTAACCTGTAAACTGAAGTTCGAGTAACTGCAATTCAAAATTTCTAGATCAACGACATTTGATGTATAATCAACGATGATAATGTAGTTTTTGGTGAAGTACTCTCTTAATTAGCATAGAAGGTTGTGAAATAACCATTAATAAACAATGTTAAAAAAAATAAAAAAAAAACGAAAATGATCAACGTTTTGTTTAACCGCCATTTTCAAAGAAATAGTCATCACCGTAAACGCACGTGGCCACAGTCAACATGAAACGGTCCAAAACCCAAATTCCTTAACCGCGTCATTTTGGCAAGCAAAAAAACGATGCATTTTGACCTTAAACGCTGTCGTTGCTTCGCTATTGTATAAAAAGGCAATAAGTTTTAAAACTAAAATTTTAAAAACCAAAACTATTAAACCTCTTTTTTAGTTTTCTACAATTTTTTTAGTTATTAAATTTAACACGATGGCCCAACGACCATATACGTACATAAATAACAAATTTAAACAGCACAAGGTTTATATAAAATGGGATTTTGAAACCAAACTCTTAAAAGAAAGGGTAAAAAGGAATAAAATTTACATCTATTCATATTTGGATTCAATAAGAACTAAAAAACCTTCGTGCATCATATACCTGTGTTATTATTCGTATGTATAGTTTATTACTAATAAACCAATGAATTATTTTAATAAAAAAAATGTATATATCCATAATGAATCATAAATCATACAGTAATATATTAAGCAAACAAAATGAGATTTAAATTGCTCCGTGTTTATAATAAATTTAATGTATAAATACATAAATAATTTATACTTAGGGTTCGTTTTTTTTGAACGGCGGATTTTATTGAAACAAAAAGACTAGCAAGAAGCTAGAAATTACAAACTAACAAGATGCGGGTTTTTAAGCCAATCTACTCAACTAAAAGACTTTTTACATATATGATTACACAAAATGAAGGATCGGGTGACTACCTCCTCAAATATAAGCACCTTCGAAGGGCAAGCCGAACCAAAAATGCTTTTGTTACGGAAATTCCAAATGTACCACCACAAGACATAACAAACGCCTTCGAACAACTCTTTATGTTTAGAATGAAGACGGATACTCAACAACCATTCTAACCATTCATCATAAGAGGAAACCATCACGACATCAATCTCCCACCAAAGCAAAACCTTGCGAAATATCTCTCTAGATATAGGGCAAGTAAAGAAAATATGGCTAGATGATTCCACATTCTTTTCGCATAAAGGACATAGAATCGACTCAATATCCATGCCTCTTTTAGAGATGTTCAACCGAGTAGGTAAGATGTCCAACTTAACTTTCCAAGCGTGAATATTGACTTTAATAGGCACGGCTTTTATCCAACGGGTTTTGGAAGAGACCACTGGTAACGAGTTTGCGTCAAGGAGATTCCTAACCGAAGCGACTGTAAACTCGCCACAACCTTCTAAAGACCATCTCCATCTATCCTTCGAATCGAAAAGAGTAATTCCCTCCATAATCTTCACGAGCTGAATATATTGAAGCTCTTCAGCTCCAGCTCTTGGAGCTCTACGAAACGAACACAGAAGATCATCATGAGATAACTTCAACGCCACTGAAATATTTTTTTGAGTCTCCAATGCATACATTCTGGGAAAGTCAGATTGGAAAGTGTTGTCGCCCCTCCATTTGTCCTCCCAGAACCGAATGTCTACCCCGTTGCCCATCTTTCTGTGAATGAATCCCATCAAATCAGTCCCCTGCCTCTGAATATGTTGAACCTCCTTGACGATATCCAACCATAAGGACGGATGGTGGCTTCGAACATGTTTACCAATCTTTCCGTCTTCTCCATGTATCCCTTTAATAATTTTGGTCCATAAAGCTGATTGTTGTGTGCAGAAACGCCAAACCCATTTGAATAAAAGAGCTCTATTAAGAGCGTAGAAACTCGAAACTCCAAGACCTCCCTTTTCTTTAGAAGCCAAAACTTTATTCCATTTAACCCATATTGGCTTCTTTCCGTTATGCTCGATACCATTAAAGAAATGACATCTAATGGATTCCATATTGAGAAGAACCTTCGCTGGAACTTTGAATAAGGACATATGGTATATTGGCAACGAACCTAGGACAGATTTCAGAAGAGTTAGCCTTCCCCCGATAGATAAGGTCTTCAACTTCCATTTAGATAAACGAGTTAAAATATTATTGACAATCTCGCTCCACGATTGAATCCGAGACATAAGGCAGCCAACTTTGGAACCTAAATACGAGAAAGGCACTTGAAGAATTGCACATCCAATTTTCTTTGCTGCCTGATCCACCTTGTCGCTAGAAACCGAAATCCCCATGAGTTTACTTTTGAGCATGTTTATCCGTAAACCCGAAGCGTGATAAAAACAGTCCAACACACGAAGAATAGTATCAATATTAGCTTCGCTCCAATGACCCATGAAAACCGCGTCATCCGCATAGAAAAGATGAGAAACTTGAAGAGAAGAACCAACCTGAATACCTCTAAATAAGCCTGCGTCCACCACTCTTTGCATCGAGATATGTAGACTCTCCATGATCAAAAGAAACAAGAACGGCGAGAGAGGATCACCTTGCTTTAGGCCTCTATGGAACTGAAATTCCTTAGTAGGACTACCATTCACAATAACCGAACCTTTGGAAGAGAGTAAGCAATTTTGGATCCAACCACACCACTTCTCACCAAATCCGAACCTTTTTAAAACGTCATCCAAGTAATCCCAACGGACCGAATCATATGCCTTTTCGAAGTCTACCTTAAATATCATCGTATGCTTCTTTTTCATCTTACACCATTGAAATAACTCATTTAAAATGAATGGACCATCTAGAATCTGCCGTTTCGCCACAAAAGCTGATTGAACATCGGATACTAAGTCTTCCAAAACAACCACCAAACGGTTTGCCAAAATCTTGGCAATAATCTTGTATAAACTTCCAATTAAAGTGATAGGTCTGAAATCTTTCATCATTTTAGCCTCTTGAGTCTTTGGGATTAGAGTGATAAACGATGAGTTGCTACCTTTAGGAAATTGCCCATGATTGAAGAAGTATAACACCGCCTCTACCACGTCATTTTCCAGAAAAGTCCAATATCGACGATAGAAGCCAAATGTAAAACCATCAGGTCCAGGCGATTTATCAACCCCACAATCCCAAACCGCTTTCTTGATCTCCTCTCGAGTAACCTCAATTTCCAAAACCATTTGTTGTTCGAGGCTCAATTTATTCGGGAAGTCCAAATCGATATGAAGACGATAATCAGGAGGCTTATTAAAACGACTAGCAAAATAAGAGAGAAACTCATCTTTTACTAGAATAGGAGATTCGATCCATCTACCTTCCACCAAGATACCACGAATTGCAAGTTGGTTTCGTTTTTTATTTAGAACCCCGTGATAATACTTCGAATTTTCGTCTCCTTCTATCGCCCATTTGATCTTCGCTTTTTGAGCCAACTCCATCGTGTCTAATTTGACAAAGTCCTGAATTGATTTAAGGATCTCCATGCGTTTAGAAATAAGAGTCGAGCTGCCCTCCCCCTTGTCCAGTAGCAAATCAATTTTGGACAGCTCTTCTTGTAAGCATTGCTTATGACTTTTTGAGTTTTCTTTGTTGGCTTTAACCCACATACGAATCTTCTCTTTGAGATACTTCATTTTTTTCATAAACATTGATATGGCATTCGAATCGGTCACCTGAGCATCATTCCATGTTTGTTTCACAAAAGTATCGAACCCTTCCAATTCAAACCAATAATGGAAAAACGAAATGGAGAAGGTCTATAATCATGATGGGACTCACGCATTAAAATAGGCCTATGATCGGATAAGCAACGGTCCAAAGTAATAGATGAAATGTTAGGACATGAATTTAGTAAACCTTTAGAAATAAGGAGGCGGACGAGTTTGCTCATCTTCGATCCTGATTTATGACACCATGTGAATTTGCAACCGTCTAGAGGGACCTCCTCCAATCCAGCAGATGAAATAAACAAGTTGAAAGAATCAGCACCATGAGCATTAAAAATAGACCCGTGTCTTTCATTTTGTGTACGCACTTCATTAAAATCACCCATTATGATTACATCGTCATTCCAACTTTTGAGAACTAGAATCAAGTAGTCCCATAGCATCTACTTTTCACGTAACTTTTGAGGAGCATATACAGAAATAATGATTAACTTCTTACCATTAGGCGCTCATTCCCCTTGAATAATCACAAAGTAATATGAGATCGTTGAGTTGAGCTTACAAAACAATTTAGGATCCCAAATACAAAGAATACCTCCCGAATTTCCAACGGACGGACTATGAACAAATTCGAATCCAAAGTTACCCCAACATAGTTTGATATTGAAAAACTCAATATCCTCCATTTTAGTTTCTTGTAAGGACATAAAATTCACCTTGTGTTTTTCACATAACTTCCGGACCCAATCTTTTTTATCCTTTTGGGCAAGGCCTTGAATGTTCAAAGACAAAAAAATTATCGATTACCATCATTCGCTTCTTGAGAATTAATGATGTCGCCAATGTTGGTTATGCATCCCTCCATATTGTAACCCATTGTTTGTCCCACTTTTATTAATTCCTCCATGAGTTGAAGGATTGATCCTCCGGAACGTGGAATGTCACATTTTTTAAAGTGACCTGAGCATGTAGATCTTTCCGTAACATTATTATAGCTGTTAAGAGGTGAGTTATTCTTCATTACTGATTCCTGCTCCACGTCTTGAACCTTATGACCAGAGTTATCGCCTTTCATATCCAACACTGTTGAAGCATTTTTTTTGAGCATCCACATCTGTTTCTAGAGTAAAGCCCGGGGGTATTTCAAGGTATCATCATAATTGGGAATGTCACAGTAGGCTCTCTTTTTCTTATCAAGTAAATCATAGATATTGAAATGGTCTTCCGATCGAGTTTCCTTCTGTACACTATTACAACCTTCTTTCACCTCAACAGAAGCTTGCTCTTTCTCAAAGATTGTTTCGGCCACCTCTTCAAGATCACTCTCTCCTTCCACATTTGGAGTAATACGCAATCCTCCATTTTTATCAAATGAACCTTCGTTACTCAGCTCGTCATCTGACTTACTATCTTGATCAATGTCTTCTTCAAAATCAGGCATCCAACCAGAAACTTCTTTAGCCCGTATCCAAAATGTTTTACCTTGGATAATGACTTTAAACGATTCATAAATGTTCTCAACTAAAGTCGTTTTGATACAAACTCTTTTACTATGAAGGTAATCATCTTCCTGTTCACCAAAATCTAGCAATTCCCCCCACTTAGAAGTAATACGAGAGAAGGTGTTTTTGGACCATACTTTGAGTGGTATACCCTCGATATCAATCCACGTAACTCTTTCATCAACCAAGAAAGAATTGGATGCTTGAAGTAACTGAGCAAACCATGAACCAATGCCCACCTTTGACCTAAACGTCTTTTTTGCACCTTCTGAAGTGAATACAATCATCACCCAAAAACCTCCCATATATTTGAGTTTGACATTAACAAAACCTTCATTAGCTAACACCACGTTCAAATTTGTTAAATAAGTAAAGTCCTTGACTTTACCCAACAAAGTTAAAGAATAGTCCGTCTTATTAGCATACGTTTCATCAAGCACAATCGCCGGTGAATCCTCCTTATTTTAAAACTGATGAGGTCCAGCATTAACGACATGTGCATAAGATTTAGAGTTCACATTCTCCCCACTCTCCTTATAAAAATCCTTAGGAGCACTTTCATCACCCTTATTATGTGACGATTGCGAGTTATTTTTATGCAATAAAGGTCTTTGAAATCTCGCAATATTAGCATGAAGTTTAAAACGCCCAACCCAAATAGTACAAAGATTGTTAACCAAACGATCAACATCAAAGATCTTAATAAAGCGAACAAAGCCAAACCTTTTACCAGCTTTGGACCTCCTATCAGGAATAAAAGCATCAACCACAGTTCCATATTGTTTACATACCGTCCATAGCTCCTTAGCAGAAAACTTATCCGGAAAATTCGTGACAAAAATAGATGAAGAAAGTTTAGCTAACTCATCTTACTTTGATCGATACATCCCCATAGCAGATTAGAACAAACAGTGGAGTTATAAAAGCAAATCTCGAACAGAAAGATTAGGGTTTTAAAAATATGGTTTAAAAGAAAAGATTAAAAAAAGGATCAAAAATCGATGAAAAATTAAGGCTTGGGAAATCAATTAGGGTTTGAGAAGGTGAAAAAATTGAAAAACAATTGAATTAGAACAATAACCTTAAACAAATCATGATCCAAATTGAAAAACAATTGATTTAGATCCAAAAATATTGGTAGCCGTATAACATATCTATGAGTAATGTTATACGTGTATAAAAGCCCTAACCAGGTTAGTTAGTAAGTATGCCATCCTCGTGGGAACGAATGAATGGACCCGTTCATGAATCATAATACATTTTACACTTGTTTGGAGTTGGTAATCCTGCTTGTTTATATTACTCTTATATACAATTCATAAATGGTCGGTGGCACTGTAGCAGCTACAGTGCTCACTACAGCGCTACAGTACCGGCCCAAAATCTGGCCAAAGTAAAAAAAAAAAAATACAAAACGGACCTTCAACTTTTAACTGTTTACGACTTTTTTACATAAATTTTTAAAAAGAAAAAATATATAAAAATTTCCAACACACACATTCTACTGAGCGTGTTTTAATTTTGTTCTTTTATGCATTCTTGACCAACATCTGGTCATATAGCATGACTATTTGTTGGGCTTATACTTTTTTTTTACTTAATTATCCACATGTTACTCACAATAAAAATATTTAAAAAAATGGTACCCTGTTTTGTATTGATAAAAAATTAGTAACAAAAAAAGGACAAAAAAGGCCTTTAAATTTTCACTAATTACGATTTTTTTATACAACAAGTTTTCTTTATCAGTATATAGCAAACATATGGCGCACTTTTAATAAAAAATGCAACCCTTTAAATTACGACCAAAACGAGTCTAATATTAATACGCTTTAAACGTGCGTACGCTCTTATAAAAAATATTAAAGTTCAATACACATTCTTATAAAAAAAATAAAAAAAAAATATGGTAGCCTTTCTTTATAGTTTTATAAACCGTGTTGCCCCCACCGCAACGCGCGGGTTAAATTCCAACTCGTATATTACAAAGAGCATGTTGTAGGCTCAAGGCATGTTGCGGGCTTATTGACCTAGTAAGAAAGAGCCCAGAAGTTTAAAAAAACTTAGCCCACATGACTCATTTCAAAGATTAGTAAAACAATACAAAAAAGGCCCCTCAGGTTTTTATTATTTACGACTTTTTTACGTAAAATTTTTAAATAAAAAATACACTCACATAAATGTCTCTGGATTACCAATAAAATGAGCCCAATATTGATATGTTCAAGACGTGAGTACGATTTTATAAAAAATGTTGAAGTTTAATACATGTTTTTAAAAAGAAAAAATATATAAAAACTTTCAACACACACATTCTACAATATAATATGGAGCATGTTTTAATTTTGTTCTTTTGTGCATTCTGGACCAACAGCCTATATCCGGCCATATATCATGACTATTTGTTGGGCTTATACCATTTTTTTGCTTAATTATCAACATGTTACTCACAAAAAAAATATTTAAAAAAGTGGTACACTGTTTTGTATTGAAAAAAAATTAGTAACCAAAAAAATTACAAAAATGACCCTCAAATTATCACTAATTACGATTTTTTTTATACAACAAATTTTCTTTATCAATATGTAGCAAATATGTGGCGCATTTTTAATGAAAAATACAAGCCTTTAAATAACGAGCAAAACAAGTCCAATATGATACGTTTTAAACGTGCGTACGATTTTATAAAAAATTATTAAAGTTCAATACACGTTCTTATAAAAAAAAAATATATAAATTTATGGTAGCCTTTCTTTAAAGTTTCATAAATCGTGCTGCCCCTGCCGCAACGCGCGAGTTAAATTCCAACTCGTTCTCTCTAATTAACAAAAATGATTTGGTTTATAAGAAGAAAAAAAAAAAAACAAATACAATTTGAATTTTTCAGACAGTGTACTTAAAGGAAATCATCTAAATTTATTTTATTTACTCTAGATAAATTTAAGTGCAATATTTAACATGTAACCATAAAATACCTACGAAGTTTCAAAATTGTCCCGACTTCACCAATGAACTAAATTTCGTCCTACCTACACCAACGAACTTTCAAATATTGTTCTAATATCACCCATATCATAAATTTTGACTGACACGTGGCAGTTACCTTCCACGCTGGACCGGTTTTTTTTTATTTTATAAATTAATTAAGAGTAAAAGCCATAAAATACCTATAAACTTTCAAAATTGTCCCGACTTGACCAACAAACTAATTTTCGTCATGCCTAGACCAACGAACTTTTAAATGTACCCATATGGTACGTGTACTAAATTTATTGCCCATATCATACACGAACTTTGCATTTCGTGTCAATATGGTACGTAAACTGAATTTTCCACCTGTTTAACAGGCTAAACGCTTACGTGGCATACACTATTCATCATCTTCTCAAATGTACCCATATGGTACGTGTACTAAATTTAGAATTTTTTTGCAAAACTTTAAAAAAATATTTCGTACTTTTTAAAACGTAAAATTGTATAAAATCGTTAAAAAAATTTTGAATTTTTTTATTTTTTTCAAAGGAAAACGTTTAGTTTTTTTTATATTTTAGATTTTTCTTAACTTTAAAAAACTGTTTTAACTTTTAAAATTTTTTAAAAAAATGTTTTTATTTTTTCGAAGAAAACGGTAAAAATGTTTTAATTTTTTAAAATTTTCTTAACTTTAAAAATAATTCCGTAAGAAAAAAAATTCGATTATTTAAAAAAAAAATTAAATTAAGATTTTAAAAAGTACAATTTTGTTTAAAAAAAGTTGTAAAAAAATTAAATTTTTTACGAATAATAATGTAAAAAAAATATTTTTTAAATTTAAAAAGTACAAAAAAATGTAAATTTGTTTACAAAATTAAGTTCTAAAAAAGTGCGATTTTTTTTTAATTTTGTAAAAAAAAATTACTTTTTTCGAAATAATGGAAAAAAAAATATTTAAAGAGTTAACAAAAATTTTTCCTAAAAAGTAACCGGTTTTTAAAAAAAAATTTCCTAAAAAATATTTAAAAAGTTAAAAAAAAAAATGACATGGAAAATGTAGCCGGTCATATTGGTCATATTGTCACATAATAAACAAGTTCGTTGGTCTAGACAGTACGAAATTTAGTTCGTTGTTGAAGTCGGGACAATTTTGAAACTTCGTAGGTATTTTATGACATTGACCCTTATTAGTTTGACAACATGAACGAAACAACTATGATGTAAATTTAAAAAGAATGTGACGATTTACCTTTCCAAGACCACCCATTTCAATAATAAGAACAATATCCCGTCTTTCTTGATTCGTCGACTAAAAGCAAATAAACAAAAATTAAAGTCAAAACATTGTTAATAGTTAAATAGAACTACAGAAGTAAGTCAAAGTAAAAACATGTTACCTCTTGCAAACATGCAGCGTTTCTTTTATGAGTTGTTGTCAGTGTTTTGAAACCCGGTTCGACCCGGCCGGTCAACCGGTTGAACTGGTTCCAGTCGAGAAAACGGGTCATATTAAACCGGGTTTCATATTTTCGAAACCCGGTTTGACCCGCCGGGTTTTGAGTGACCCGGGTCAACCCGGTTCACAAGACCCGGCCGGGTTTCAGTTTTTTCGTGTTTTTTTCTAAATAAAGCATGTTTATTGTATATATTTGTGACGTAATTTTATTTTTAAATGTTATATTTGTTAATAAATAGTTTTTATGCTTAATATATGAAATATTTCATGATTTATATATATATTTTTTTCTAATCTTTGCAAATATTTTTTATTTTTTTGTTATGGAAGATCGGGTTGACCCGGCGGTTCAACCGGTTGAACCGGTAACCCGGTGACTCGACCAGGTCGATCAAAGACCCGGTTTTCAAAACATTGGTTGTTGTAGTGTTTAGGTGTTTGTATGTGTTAGTTTTTGTCGACAAAGATAAGAGAATTATGTTGGGTTTTATAACAAAAATGAGAGGGTAGATTAAAAATTTTGAATTTTTAAATGAGTAAAAAAAGGAAGGGTGTGTTTGTTTTTGAAAAAAAGTCTGACCAAGCTCTGAAATCTTACCAGTAAGAGACGGTCAGACTTCAAGGTTGTTTGTTTTTTCAGTTAGATTCAGACACGGTAAGACTTGTGAGGTCTGACTCCGTAAGACTTGATGAGCAGATCTGACCACCTCTTAACCTTTTAAAAACTTCACCCCGACGCATCAAATATACTTTAAATGAACAAGA
>BQNB010157498.1:0-12053 GCA_026074375.1 Tanacetum coccineum | reverse complement strand
TGATCAAGAAAATATTTTTCTCTTAATCCTCACTTTTAATTCTACAAAAGTATTTTCTCAAAAAATACATTTACAAAATATTTTGTAATTAAAATAAAAAGTTCTATTAAAAACTTAAAATTTGAAATTCAAATTTAAAATTCATTTTTTCCCCCTAAAACAGAAGCTTCTACACCAGATACAACCTTTCTCACAAAAAGACAAAAAAGGGAGCAGAGTCTAGGCGGCGGCCCCCTTATAGGCCAGGCGGCCCCCTTATATATAAGGGACCGCCGGGATCGTCCCTAGAGATCCGTTGGGATTCCCTGCCTATAAATACTGTTTCATTTCCAGCAGAAAAATATTCCTCTTTGCACGAAATTTTTTAGTCTTTTCTTTCTCTCTCTAAACCTTTTTTATCTTACTAAATATATTAATCACTAAAATACTTAGATCTTGTTTCAAGTGATCTAATCTCTTTTTCTCATCTCTTCCCTCTCATTCAAGTGCAAGAGAAGAACACTCGTATTCGCCAAAAAATGAAGTGTTGATTAGTGATTATCTTGTCTATTTGTGTGATTCGGATATTGTGTAAATCCGATAGTGTAGTTCTAGTGATCGTGTATTGATTGTGAAGTGGTAGATTGGTTCTAGCTAAGACTAGGACTCGACATTTAGCTTAGTGTCGAAAAATAACGTAAGCGACGTGTAAATAGTTTTCTCCGCTTGAAAGGAGCTTGTTGACATAGTAAAATCTCGAGTAGGATACTCGGGGAGTGAAGTAGGGCGAAAAAGAGCTTCGTAGCTGAACCACTATAAATCTTGGTGTCTTGGTTTGATTGTTCCTTCTCTCATCTCCTTATATTGTTGTGATTGTTATTTTAAATTAGTTTAGATATTTACTTGATTAATTAATATTAATGGTTGGTTAAACATATTCTAGTTTCCACAATTGGTATCAGAGCCAGGTTATTTAAGTTTTTTAAAATATACTGTATTTTAAAGCTTGGATCGATCTATAGGTTCTGACAAATATCTAAAAAGGCAATCTATGCAAAAACCATCACTCTTTGAAAGTGATAGTTTTATTTATTGGAAAAATAGATTCGAGACATATGTTAAATCAAAAGATCTAGATATGTAGCATGTCATTACCAACAGTGATTTTTAACCTATTCAACAATATCCGGAAACCAAATTAGATGAGGTTACCCCTTTCAAAAAACAAAGTGATGATCTTAAAGAGAAACTTACGAAAAATAACGAAGCAAAATGGTTATTTATAATGCTTTGCCTAGAAAAGAATATGAAAGAATTGTCATATGTAATACGGCAAAAGAAATTTAGAAAACATTGTTAATCACCCACCAAGGTAATAGTCAAGTCAAAGATAATAAGATCGACCTTTTGGTTCAGTAATATAAATAATTCGTCATTTCCGAAGACGAATCTATAGATAGTGCTTTTGCTAGCTTTAATACTATTATTACTAGTCTAAAAGATCTTGATGAAGGTTATTCTAGCAAGAACTATGTTAGAAAATTTCTTAGGGCTCTACATCCTAAATGGAGGGCAAAGGTCACGGCAATGGAAGAGTCAAAAGACTTAACATCACTATCTCTTGATGAACTTATCGGGAACCTCAAAGTTTATGAAATGATCATAAAGAAAGATTCTAAAATAGTCAGAGAAAAAGTTGAAAGGAAATCTCTTGCTTTAAAGGCTAAGAAAGAATCTAGTGATGAAGAGTGTTCGACTTCCGAAAGTAAAGACGAATAATATGCCATGGAGGTAAGAGACTTCAAGAAGTTCTTTAAAAGAATAGGTAGATTCGTGAGACAACCTCGGAATGACAAAAAGACATTCCAAAAAAGCCGTGATGACAAGAACGGTAAAAGTGATAGAAAATGCTTTAGATGCGGCGACCCGATTCATCTTATTGGAGAATGTCCAAAACCACCGAAAGACAAGAACCAAAGGGCATTTGTTGGAGGTTCTTGGAGTGATAGCGGTGAAGAAGATGATAAGAAAGTCAATAACGAAACGTTTCTAGTAGCTCAAGCATCAAGTGAGGTATGTTTTGAATTCTCTTACTTTATTGATGAAAACTCGTCAATAGATGATTTAGTATTAGATAACGAATATGATAAACTGTGCAAAATGAGTTTAAAGATAATCACAAAAAAGAAAAGACTAAAAGCCACTAGATATAGCTTAGAAAAGGAAATTAGTATTCTAAATGAAAAAGTGTCTACACTCGAGAAAAACAAGGAAGTTGATCTCAAATGTGTAAAATGTCATATGATTAAAATTGAAAATAAAAAGCTTAAAGAGGAAGCTCTTAAACTAACCAAGTTTGAAAAGAGCACACATTACTTAAATGAAATGTTAAATAATCAAAAACCCTCCGGTGAAAAGTTAGGTTTAGGGTTTAATTCATTTGAAGCGTCATTTAGTGAAACTAAGGAAATTAAATTTATGAAAGCTCTGAAAAAGGTGTCCCCTGATGGAGGTCCCATAAATATGGGCGGCCCCCTTAATGTGCAGGCGGCCCCTAAAGCAAATATGGGACCTCCACCAGGAACCACAGCTAGATCTGAGAAAAGTATGTCTTTTCAAAAATTTATTTTGAATCCTAGACCAAAACACATAATAGTAAAAAATATAAGAGTTCCTGTTGCTAATGATAATAAAGTTAAGCAATTCTATAAGCCATTGTCAAAACCCAGAGTTGGATTTTCAAAACCAAATTTTAGATCAAAAACTCCACCACCTAGAAGAGTCATAAATAATTATCATCGTCCTAAAACATCGCAACCAAAAAGAAACATTGGTCGACAAAATCAACCTAACTCGTGCCAGTCTCTCAGGCTGAACCCCCCCCCCCCCCACTCTTTGCTTTAGTTTTAGGTTTAAGTAGAATTAATTAGCATAAATTAAGACTAACCTAGATAACTAAAATACTGATAGATTTAAATATTAACGCCCACTCTTAGTGATCGACACCCTACTTACCAACGAACCTACAACTGATCGGGTACACTACCTGTTAGTGTTAGTTAATAGGTAAAGTCGGCAAAATATAAATAGTAAAACTTGATAATAAATAAAATACCTATACTAAACGACACATCACATTTATAGAGATTCGGACCCTAAAGTACCTAAAAACAGCCTCAAACTAGGCCGATCAGGCCATTTTTAACACTTAAAGCTGTAAAAAAATATGAGTCCCGGATGACTTTTTCTCATTTTTAAATGGTCATAACTTCTTCGTTATTTGTCAGTTTTTAATGATTCAACTTCCTTTGTTAAAGTTCCCATGTTGGCTACAAATTTCTCAACTATCATTGTCCACCAATCTAAGTCTAAAGTACTTAAACTTGGGACTAAATATGTGCATTCAGCAAGGTTTTACTTCCAAATTTTCATATTGTTTTTACTAATTATAAATATAACGAACGCTACCATGGGTTGTAATATTTGGACATGATAATCCTAGGACATCATAATATATAAGTGTAGTAACAAAATATTTAATAACAAATCTATTTTAAGTGATGGAAACAAGTATTAAAGTCACAATTGCATAAACTTTGCAATAAGTGTTAAAAACAAGATTTTCACACCACAAACATGTATTGATGATATATATGGATGCATGAATGATAATATGATAAAAAAAAAGATATATATATATAAATGCTTACAAAGTTGTGGAGAGGAGATGATCAAGAAAAGCGTATGAAATCAACCCGAAAACCCTAGAAAACCCTAATTGATGTCGTGTAAACCTTAGCTTTTATAACCCTTAACACTAAAACATCAATACCCTTGTTCTTGTCCTTTGTTGAAGCAAAATTATATGGGAAAGAAGAGTGAAATTTAATTGTTAAAGTGTGAGAAAAGAAGGGAATGCTGGTACTATTTAGAGGAAATAAATGGTGTAACTAGTTAGTTCTTAAAGGTAACCATGTAGTAACTTACATTGTTGGTCTTAAGGGATCCTAGGAGACATAAGGACAACATGGGGAAGGGATTTTAGCTAATAAAAACATAGGTTTGGGGGGTGGGGGTTCAAGGGGTGGTTGAATTTGTAGAGGAATGGAGGTTTTTAGGTTTAACCAAAAGGTATATGATGATATAAGAGTTCAAGGAGGCGATGTTGTACTATATATGGTTGGGGGGTTGATGAAGAAAAGAGGAGGAAAATGAGTTATTTTTGAAAGTATATAAGTATATATGGTTTTATTAAAGATGGTGAGTGGTATTGGGTATGTTGTGCATGCAAGTGTCAAAAATGCAAGTTTACGTAACCTACATAAAAGTTTTAAAACCGTATGCATATGAATGGTAAAATATGTTTATTATGATGATAACATACTAGTTATGAGTAGACAAGCTTAGTCTGAGAGTTGTTTGCGTGTCCAATAGACGTTTTTTCACCAGTTTTTGTTGCCCCTATCACTTCCCTGTTTTAGAATAAATCAAGTTTTCACGTGTTCAAAGTAAAATGTTTCAAGTTTATAAATAAATATAAATCCCAAAATTGTCAGTTGTCACACACAACATTTTATAAAGAACATAGTCACCTAATATTTTTAAGTATATTGTATTTTACAGCTTTAATCGATCTATGAATTTTGATAAATATCTAGAAGGGCAATCTGTGCAAAGACCACCACTTTTCGAAAGCGACGGTTTTATATATTGGAAAAATTGATTCGAGACATATGTGAAATCAAAAGATCTAGATCTTTGGCATGTTATTACTGCGGGTGATTTCCAACTAATTTAAAACAATCCTGAAACTAAAAAGGATGAAATTGTTCCTTATGAAAAACAAGATTGTTGGGAAAACATTGACTAAGATCTTCTTTATATTTTAATGAATGACAAATAAACATTTGCAACACTTAAATTAACAAACGATAGCCAAAATCCGTAAAACTGGAACAATAGTTCTGGCGCACTAGTCACAAGTCAGCACATGGCCAGCGTGCCGCACTTGAAGTCCGTTTTTACGGACTTTACTCGTCGGCTTTCTTCTTACCCGACACATGTGGATCTTTTAATGAAGGTATGTACATGATACTTGAGCAATTGAAAACACTCGAAATGAGGCCTAGACTTAGAAAGGAGCTAAAAAAATCCTCCAATTTTTCAACAAAACGCCAACTCATTTACTTTATCAAACACCTTTAGCAAAGGCCGAAACTTCTTTTCTAAACTAATAATAATAAAGAAGTAAGATGAAACTATATATAACATAATTTTAACATACCATCAAACGAAATTATTCATTTCACCTTAATCCGGATTTACGTTCTTCCTAATCACGTAGTGTGTTTTACTCCTTTATTTGTCAAACTAAGTCAAATGTCACTTTGCGTAAATGCATCCTTTCCCTTTACAGGATGTGCTTTACTTGAGATGCAAAGCACTTAGATTTTTTGCATCAAGATGATTAGTGATCAAATCCATTATTGATAATCATGGATTAAGTCTTAATGACTATTTGAGAGATAATACTACATCCACAAAACTTTTACAAAACAACTTCCACAAAATGAATTTGTAACCAATAAAAATTATGCTAGTCAATTCTCTCTCCAACTTTTGAATTCTCATTTTCCTATTAATGCGTGCCACATCATTTTGTGGAAGTTTTTTTGTAAAAATTTTGTGGGTGTAGCATGCCTCCTATTTGAGTTTGTGGTAATTGAAGGTTAATTATGCTTTGATCATTCTTACCTTTTCTATATAAATGTTTTACAAACTCCCACATTCCTCTATATATTCATCACACATCACCTACACCTCAGCTCTCACTTAAACACTCCCTAATCATTTGTTAATCCCCATTTCCCAACAAATGATTATTCTCACCTTCCCACACAATCCAAACATTCCTTCACATTTCCCAAATCATTCCTTAATCATTATTGCTTAAGTCTTTTCTCTCTAAATGGCAAAATGATTAATCACATAACCAATCCTTTAATTATCTATATCTTCATCATCTTCTTCACAACTACAAACCTTAAACCTTCACCACTTTAAACCTTCCCAATCTTATCCTCACATGTGACAACTCACATTCTCTTACACAATGTACCTCCTTGTACTCTTTGTCTTCCACATTCCTCACATAGGCTCCTATATGTTACATCACTACATTCTCACCCACACATTCCCTATTCATTCTCTTCTTCACTTCTACACTCACAACACATTCTCATTTGAATTTAAATTTCAAAACACATACTCAAAGCTTCTCCTATACTCTTCACTTCACAAAACAACTTCTGCATTAAAATACAAATCCTCACACACACTTCACCGATCTTCTCTTACACACATTGCCAACGTCACCACCTTATCCAAAGATTCAATTTCAAAATTTGGAGATTTGAATTAGAAGTCTCTATCCATCATATCAATTCTATACTCATGACAATCTATAACTCACATACCACCCTATCTCTCTCAATTGAATTTGGATTAAATTCCCCCCCTCTCAAACATCCACACTTCCCTTTCCAAGCAAAAAAAAATATCTTTTGGCATATTTCGTTTCTTATATTAACTTTGCTAACTCAATCACTCACCAATGGTTAGTTTCTACTACGTCTAATTACATGTAAAAAACAAAAAATACCCTTTGTCCAATGTTCTTCTTCTATCTTATAGAAGTAGAACAAACGATCACCAAAAAATCTCTTTTAAACACTTTACGAACAATTTTTTATTCAAATTTCTATTTGAGTTGGTTGACCTTAAGTGTAAGAATAATGGAAAGGTCAAAGCGTATAGTACAATTAGGGGTTTAACAAGAACGGGTATTTAAAATGCCAAAAAACCAAAAAACCAATGTCAGGTGTCTGGCACGCTGGTCACGCGCTGACGCATGGGCAGCGCGCCACACTTAAATTGGTTTTTACCAATTTGAGTTTTTGGCCTATAAATACGCCTACTTGGCTCTTGTATTCCTCGCCTATTGCCATTCTTTCTTTCATCTCTTTTCTCTTTTCCTATCTCTAAGTCTAACACCTCTTTTGTTCTAATCTTCTCTTCTATAATCTATTGAATAGAACACATCTCCGCAAGAGAGACACATAAGTACTTAATCCACACTTGTGTGTTATTAGTCGAGGGTCTTCTTTCTCATACCCTTTCTATTAGAATCAAGTCTATAGGTTAGGTTAAAACTTGATTTAAAACAAACAACTTTAATTCAATTTGGTAGTAAGGGAAGTCTTGTAATTTGGTGATCAAGCCTAGATCATTGGGTGATCCAGTTGAGGTTTTGGTATACTTCCAAGGGGAAGTTCTTAGTGGTCCTATTTGATCTTAGTGGTCCTAGAAGAAAGTCGAATCATGGGTTGTTAGGGGTGGATTCCGAGGGCGGAATACCGTATGGAGTAGCTCTTCTTAGTGAGCAATGATCTTAGTGCATATCGGTGGAGCAAAGTTGTAATACGGTTTATAGTCCACCATTAAGGATTATACTAGAGTAATAGTATACATGTCGTGGATTCACAACTGGACGTAAGAATGTTATAAACCCCCTATCTCGAACTAGTATATATCGTGGGGTCTCTCTCTCTCTCTATCTATTTATGGTCTTCATCATCAAGTAGATCATTACACTACTCGGTTTCTTGGTGACTTGAAGTTTCATAAACTTTGAAGAAGTCAAAAAGACCGTATTCATCCCTCTATGGTTCTACAAAGATGATGATCTTAAAAAGAAACTTGCTAAAAACAATGAGGCCAAGATGACATTCTATAATGCTTTACCTAAAAAGGAATACGAAAGAATGTTTATGTGTGAAACGACAAAAGAAATTTAGAAATCTTTACTAATCACCCACCAAGGTAATAGTCAAGTCAAAGAAAGTAGGATTTATCTTCTTGTTCAACAATACAAACAATATTCAATTCCGGAAAATGAATCTATAGATATTGGTTTTGCTAAGTTTAATATTAGAGTTACCAGCCTTAAAGCACTTGATGAAAGTTTTTCTAGTAAGAATTATGTTAGGAAATTCTTGAGAGCCCTTCATCTTAAATGGAGAGCAAATGTCACCACGATAGAAGAGTCGAAAGACTTGTCATCACTTTCTCTAAACGGACTTATCGGTAATCTCAAGGTCCATGAGATGATTATAGAGAAAGACTCAGAATTAGTTGGAGGCAAAAGAAAGAAAATAAAGTCTGTCGCCATGAGCCAAAAAAGAGTCAAGTGATGAAGATTCTCAATGTTTGGAAATAGAGGATGAAAGTATTCTAATGGGCGGTTAGAAGATTTAAGAAATTCTTAGAGAAGAGATAGATTCGTTAGGCAACCACATGATGATAAGAAACCATTCCAAAAGTAGCGGGATGATAGGAAAAGGAAAAGTGAGCGAAATTGCTTTAGATGTGGAGGTCCAAATCACCTCATCAAAGAATATCCAATACCGTCAAGACATAAGGACCAAAAAGCCTTTGTCGGAGGTTCTTGGAGCGATTCCCATAGGATATGAATAAAAGACAAACGACAAAACGTGTCCTTGTGGCTCGAATGCTAACATCCCAACCGTTTTTGAACCCATCCGAAATTGGTTCGAAAATAATGAGATTTACTTAACATAAAATAAGTGACGCATGAAAATTGACTTAACGCCCGACTAAAAGTAAAACGAAGACTTCGGCTTAACGAAGGCCCATGAAGTGAAACCAAAAGTCTATACTCAACCTACCAAGCATACAAAGTGAGGAAACTTAATATATGAATAAACTATGCGTATGAACAAATCCATAAACAAAAGTCATCTATCTCTCATAAACTCCCTTACTATTAGAAATGATAGCACTTAGATAACTTAGCTTTTCATTTACCTTAGCGTCTTTCAAATAAAGTGAAACAAAGTGTAAGGTAATATTCTCGGAGCATGATTGCGAAATAATTAAGAATGAAAAAATCATAGGAAAAGGTATTAGGAAGAATGAGCTATATGTAATGAAATTAGGCAGTATGCCCTGCCAAGTTAACAAAGACAAATCATTTGTCTGACAAAAAATCTATACACATTATTTGTAAAACCTAAAAATCTCAACAAGTGTAAAATTACCAAAATACCTTTAATGCAAGAAAATTCCATAAAAGCTTAAATAAAATTCATTTAAAGGTTAGAAATTACAAAAATGCAACTTGTGACAATTATGAAAATTTATGTAAGAATAAAATACTTTATATTATGTAAGAAAAATAATTAATATCTATATATATATGTTTGCCGAAATTAAGTATATTTATTTAATTATATATTACAAATTAAGTTAAATAAAATTAAGATAAATACAAAATAAATTATGCAAGTTTTATTGTCTGATTTAAACTCTTTTGAAAGCCCTAGAATTCGGCCTAAATACTTAATATATATCTTTATTCATTCTTTGTTAATCCTAAAATACAAAAATCCCGAAAACCCAAAATCTAAAAGAGGCGGCCAAAGAATTTTCCAAGGGCAATCATGATTTTTCTAAGGTGGATTAAAAAGGTCAAGTATGGGAAAAAATATGGGAAGATTGTAAAGTGCTTGGTTCGATTGTGGTATTGTTTTGGGTTTCGAATTAAGCAACCGGGTACTAATAATTCATAAAACCATCAAGAATCATCAAAGGTATTTTTGTATCTCAATTACATCTTATAAATCCAAAATAATAACATGGGAAAAATGTGTCATAAAGTACGCGTTTCATATTGGTCGAAATAATTAAAACATATTTGAACCCAAATTTTCGAAATGAAATGAAATCGGCACAAATATCATTGAAAAATTGGATTTTTATATTTTTCTAAGGATTCTTATATCACATATAACTAGATAATTGTTGGAAAAATATATAAGTGATTCGAATAATTATTGGTGATTTAATTGGTTTGCCGATTCGAAATAAGAAAAATAAAGGAAAAGAAAAAAAATTAGGGTTAGGTTTTTGATAGTTTTTCCAGGTGCATTTAATGCCAATGATTGGAAATAATTATGTTTGTGATTAGGAAAACTTAATCAGAGTTTTTAGTGATTAATTTGTTACCCGATTTGCTATTTAAAAGTATAAGGACTTGTTTTGTAATTTCTAACTAGGTGGTCCTGTTTAGACTGTTTATTATATTAAATATTCTGATAAAATAAGTTTGGGGGTTATAAAGACCATTTTTGATATTATTTTGGGGATTAAAAATGGTTAATTACATATAATAAGTAATAATGAAAGGTAATTAATTAAAATAGAGGGACTGAAATTGTAAATTATGAAAAGTAATAATGTTTGGTAGTATGTTAATGTATAAAGTATGATTTGACATATTTGAATCTTATAAGGCTTGTTTTTAATTATGGATAATTAAAGATATGTTAATTAATTAGTAACAAAAGGACTAAATATGTAAATTATGTAGAATTAAGATTGACCTGTAAATACAGAAAATGAAGTTAAAATTCTGAATAAAATGTGAAACTTTTGATATTTACCCTTTTAACCTTGAAGATTGTTGATTTTGCATATTAAACCCTAAAATATGGAAAGTTGTCATATTTAACCCTAAACTTGTAAGGTTGACATATTAAGTCCCTAATCTATTTAAAATACTTAATAGAATCTCAAATGATGAATATTACTAAAAATGGAAAGTTACTAAAAATGGAAAGTTACTAAAAATGGAAAGTTGCTAAAAATAGAAAGTTACTAAAAATGGAAAGTTACTAAAAATAGAAAGTATAACTTAAATGAATGGTTTGTAATTCGAATTCATCATTTCTTTAGGTTCGGTCAAGAGGGAGTAATTTTGATATTCCCTGTGGGTGTTCATTGGTTATAACTTATGCTTCGAATAAGTACAGATATAATGACCTTATCTTAAGGTTTTCTACAGACATATTCCTCTCTATCTTTGATTACTTATGTGATTTGCTACATTTGCTCTGAGCCTTTTATCTTGGTTCTCTTATATGATCTGTTATTATGTTCTATTTGAACCCTGCTATGCTACCTTTGATATTTGAACCTTTGACATTGAACCTTTGCCTTAGGATCCCTTTGAAATGAACTTTGATATGACTTTACTTATGAACCCTTCATTTGAGACCCGAGCCACTATTTGTTTTCCTAACCATGAAGGTAACATGGCCTGTCATTGATGCCAACCTTTGGCATGAATCAATTTGTGGGTGGTGATTTACTCACAACCGCCCCCATGTGATTTAATATGCGCATATATGAAGATCATTATTTGTTTAAGGGGCGTATGGTATGCAGATCCTAAGATTTGTTTTGTATTTTCGATGGATTATATTATGACATTATGATATTTGGATATTTGGTGACTGATGTTTGGGTGCAATCCACGTCTTTCACATTTGGAGCTCGCTACTCCATGGTTACTATGATATGATTTGTTTGGGCTTGGTAATTGGACTTGATTCGATTTTCTGATTCATCTTACCTTACACTTGATTTAACTTTCTGATTCATCTTACCTTATATTTGTATTCCTTTGATCATGTCTTGTGATATCCTTTGCACCTTATATCGTATCCTTTGATTTCCCGTTATCTTTTTTGTAAGCTCAGCCGCACTTTCTTTTCCTGCGGCAGGTATCTAAGCTAGGAGCTGGGGTTGCTTTCGGGATATGAGTGCTGAGTGTGGACTTACCCTAGAGATCTTAGTTTTGATATATGAATTGTTTCTTTTTGAGACCTTCGTTATTTCGGTTATTTCGTTTGGATATGTCTGTCTTTTAAGACTTATGTACCTTAAGTCATGTTGACTTATTTTCCTTTTGTTATTTATTTAAGACTTCCGCTGTTTATGCTTGTGTTATGATTATGCATGCCTTTAATGTCACACCATATTTGTAATACTTCTACCCTTTTTGGGTCGGGGCGTTACAATAGCTTTAGCCACACGTTTTTCCACTAATCTCTTAACAGATTTCTTCTTCAATCTTCTAGGCGGCATGATTCTGTCAACAATACAAGTACAAAATTCAGTAAGAGCATGTTAAATCAAGGTACAAGATAGTA
>BQNB010157496.1:0-15143 GCA_026074375.1 Tanacetum coccineum | reverse complement strand
GTATTGCTGGTGGTTTCTCTTGGGTTTTACTTAGAGATTTTAACGTTATCCTTGATTATAATGAGAATTCTAATGGTATTGGGGTTAAAAGTTTTGGGCTTCAAGATTTTAGGGATTGTGTAGATTTTCTGTGTTTTGAAGATATAAAGATTACGGACATGTTCTTTACTTGGACCTAAAAAAGAAATGATGCTTGTAGTGGCATCCTTAAGAAATTAGATAGGATTATAGGTAATGATAAGTTCTTGGATGAGTACCCTGCCTCCTATGCTAATTTTCTTCCATATAATGTCTCTGATCACTCACCGTCTATTTTAGTTATTCCTGAGGTTAAGGGTAAGAAGAATAGAGCATTTAGATTTATGAATTTTCTAGCTGATAAAGAGGGCTTTATTGAGGCTATTGGAAAAAATTGGAACGTTCCTGTTAAGGGGTATGCCATGTTTATATTAGCTAAGAGACTTATGTTTCTGAAAAAACATATGAGAGATTTGAATAAGAGTAACGGGGATGTTTGTGAGAAGGTTAGGAATCTGAAAGTAGAGTTGGATAGGGTGCAGTTTGCTTTAAACAATGATCCTTCCAGTGCTGACTTAAGGGAAGAGGAATCCATCTATGCGGCTGCATATAAAAGAGCTTTATTAGATGAGGAATTACTTCTGAAAAAAAATCTAAAATTCAATGGTTAAAGGAGAGTGATTCTAATAGTGCGTACTTTCATAAAATGGTGAAGGGTAGGGTTATTAAGAGTAGGATTGATACGGTGTATGATGATGCTGGAAATAGTTTTCATGGGACTAAGATGGCTAAGAAGTTTATGGATCATTTTCAGATTTTTTTTGGTACTTGTGATGTGGTCTACCCTATGGAGGAACCTGATTCATTATTTACCAAGAAACTTGATGCTGAGGTTGCTATGAATTTAATCAGACCTGTATCAGATGAGGAAATAAAAATAGCTTTATTTGACATTGATGATAACAAAGCATCTGGTCCAGACGGTTATTCTTGTAAATTCTTTAAAGCTGCTTGGAAGGTGGTGGGTGATGATACGTGTGCTACTATCAAGGAGTTTTTTAGAAATGGCAAATTACTTGGTGAGTTTAATGCTTTCATTATTTCATTAATCCCGAAAAGTGTTTCACCAAGAAAGGTTGTTGATTATCGACCTATAAGCTGTTGTAATGTGGTTTATAAGGCTATTAGTAAAATCATTAATAATAGACTTAAAATGGTTTTAAAAGATCTTGTAAGTGAAAATCAAAATGCTTTTATATCGGGAAGGCAAATAAGTGATAATATTCTGTTAACGCAAGAACTTTTAAGAGGTTATAATTGGAACACTTGGGGGGGGTTCTAGTAGATGTGCCTTTAAAATAGACATCTAAAAAGCTTATGATATTGTTAGTTGGCAGTTTTTAGAGTTTATTTTGAAATGCTTTGGTTTTCATCCGGTTATGATACATTAGATAATGGTTTGTTTAACTACTGCTTCATTCTCTGTGTGCATAAATGGTGAGCCTCATGGATTCTTCAAGGTTGGGAGAGGGCTTAGACAGGGTGACCCTATTTCCCCGTATCTCTTTACGCTTGTCATGGAGGTCCTAAATCTAATAGTTATGAGGCATGTGAAGGCTGAAAAGGGTTTCAAATATCACCGGGGATACAAAGAGCTCAAGGTCACAAGTTTGTGTTGGTAACTATATATAAAGTTTAATTACTCACTAAAGGAAACTATAAGCCACTTTAGTCATATAACTCCTGATGTTGGTTACATGTTATAAAACCAACAAATATAAAGGTGGTGCAACTATAAGCCACCTAGTTTTTAGAGGATGGTGCAACTATAAGCCATCCAACGAGTGAAGAATGTGTTAGCATGCTCTGCAACATCTCATTATTAGCTAACCCATCATGACAATATCATCATATTTTTGCATCAAAGGACTTGGACTATGGGCAGACAGTAGCTGGTAATGGATGCCTTAGACTTTTACTTGACTATTCGTTTTGTGTTTTTATATTAACAACCATTAAATGTGTATCCCATGTCTATCCTAACCTCTTTATCACCCTCTAAAACATATTACCCTTGTTGCCTTTAAGAATTATTTAGACCCTAATTCTAACAGGTACAGATTTATGTACTTTCCAAGCTTATGATAGAATACATGCTATGACTGTGCAATTGAGCGGTCACCCCGAAATTGAAACACTTAGACTAGTAGAGAGTTGAGTGACTTTTTATCCCATTTTCGTGAGGTGTTCGGCTTTGCTGATTTCTAGCATAAGTGTTTTATAGATTCATTTCTTAGAGTTATACCTGAGAAATCTTTTTATGAAATGTTTTAACAGGTTCTAATTAAGGGCAAGCAGAAATCAAGTGGGGACATATTTGATAACATCAAATATTTAATATTTTTTAGTGTCAAATTACCCCCTATATTACCTGCAAATGTATCACTAATGCTCGAAAATGAGATATTTTCTATCATATTGTAATTTTCAAGTGAAATGCAGGAAAATGACATGAAACAAGGGAAAAGGACTAAAAGTACAAATATTCACAGATTCTTAGAAGTGGTTACGACGTAATAGATTTGGAAGGTTACGCCGTAATAAATCTCAAGCAAAGACGCGTAATTCAGGAGAAGATTACAGCGTAACCACATATATGGTTGCGCCGTAACTATTATTATGGAAAGAAATCTTGATCAAGTTAAGATTACGGCGCAACACCTCTTATGGTTGCACCGTAACATAGAAGATCCTGATATATGGAAAGTGTATCAAGAGTTTACTGCGTAACACCCATATGGCTGCGTCGTAACCATGAAGATCTTGAATTATGGAAAGAATATCAAGACATTTACGACGTAACACCCAATATGGTTACGCCGTAACACAATTTTGCTTTATATTTGGAATGCCTTGTATTAAAGGTTACGGCGTAACACCTATATTAGTTATGCCGTAACAAGTTCGAAACCTATAAATAAAGGCCTCATTCAGTCATTTCGATATCACTTCCTCCACAGCTAATTAGAGAGGCGACAAAGGCTTCCAACCTTCAAAGAATTCCACCTGGCATCTAAGGGAGATCACACTTTACTTACTTTTTGTATTTAATCGTTCAAATACGAATACTGTAAGAATTATGAGCTTTCAATCTATGATTACTTCTATTTCTTGTTGTGTTTCTGTTACCATGAGCGGCTAAGCACTTAAAGTGTTGGCCCAGGTATGTAGTTACTGTTGTTATGATGTTTGTTTCCTATTAGATTATGGTTTCGTTAGATATTAATTAACTATCATGCAACCCTGGGTTTTGGTAGTATTGCGGGTGGTTTGGATCTTGCTTGTCTCATTATTAGATTACCAATTGAATTTGGGATCAATCGGGTACTAGGGAGGATTTGGCACTCCGTCCCTAGTGTAGGAACTAATCAGTCTATGCCCTTATCACTTGATATACTTAAAAAGCACAAGAACTCTTTCAGAGGGGGTTAATAATCTGTATAGGTTATTAGATAAGTTTTGGGAATAGTTAGGATTAATCACTGCAACCTGAATAACCTACCTGCTATACGATTTGGACTGATTCGGAATCGCAGGGAGTATAGGATAGATTAAATATACCTATTCAAGCCTATCGACCTTATAAACCACTAATGAAACCATAGTTTAACATTGCATCAGAAAACGTATTCATAATAGTAGTAATGAAGTAACTAGGTTAGCATGTTTTCTCTCCTGATATCTCTAAACACTTTTTATTTCAGTATTTTATTTATTTGCATTCTTAATTCATTTCAAATAAAAAAACATTTTTAAACGTGACATTTCAAATTAAAAGTAATTGCAACTTAGCTCTTGGTACGACCCACGATCGGGTTCTCTGCCCATTAGTGCGTTGTCAGATAGATCGAGTTTTATAAATTTAAAACTTGAGTAAAATTATATTTAAAAATAAATACGCATACCCTTTCCTAATCCCTATCCTTGGGTCTTATTCAAATGAGGATGCGAGCAATCACATATGTCTATTCCGTCGTTACGGCCATGTATGTGTGATTTTGTCCACCTTGTTGGTTTATTACTTTTGGTGAAAGGATTAGAAGATCCCTACCCTATATCATTCTTCGTCCTAACCATTGGTTTTACTCGAGTATGGGAATTAAATGCAATCATGTATGTCTATTCCATCATTATGGATGTGTATATGTGATTTGTCATCCCTGCTGGTTTACGACTTTTGGTAAATACTAGTAATCCTATTCTTTAGCTTATCCGAGTTAACGAACGAATGCAACCATGTGTGTCTATTGCGTCGTTATGGATGTGTATATACGGTTTGTCACCTTTTCTAGAATATTGGTATCGATAGTGATTAGAAAGAGTGATCAAACCCTTAAGCCTTATGTTTTAATCCATTTTCCTTTTAAATTAGTTGCGTCTAGACTCTAGTGGTGGAGATGTGTATCCTTGCCAGGCTTATGATAGAGTATTCGCCACGACTGAGCAATTAAGCGAATTACCAAATGTTACCACAAAGATTAGTTGAGTGATTTGAGTGTTTTCATTTTCTATTCGCGAGGTGTTTGGTTGTGCGTACTTTTGATTGAGCAAATTATATAAAGTTATGTTTCCTAAACTTGTTTAGGGAATTACTTTTATAAATAGAAATGGAGAGTCTACTTGAGGACAAGTAGAAGTCAAGTGGGGGGATATTACTCTAAAAATAAGTGTAAACAAAGGGTTTATACGAGGGTTAACTAACCAGTGTAGTTAGTAAATATAAACAAACATGTAAAATAATAGGCTATTTGGGTGAATCCTAATAACAACTATACTTACTCTTCCTAAACGATAAGGACGCCACCGTCGCAACCCTCTGCTAACCTCGCTTACGCCACTCGACTTAATATAAGAACCTTCTTACAAAACATGTACATAGACTCTTGTGGTCTGTACAGATAAGACATTGTGCATCATACAAATATCGTCTCCATAATTTGAATTCAAGACTATGACTGCCAACTCTATACCACAAATTTTACATTCCTTCGCATTTCCTTTAAATGCATTGAAACAACCTTCTTCACATTGGGAAGCCTTCATCCTTACTTCGTCAATCTTCGTATACGACGATCGTTCCTCCATTCGGAGATGCAGCCTGTTAGCCTTAAAATATGTTGACTTATATGAAATTACATTAGATATGTAAGGTGTGACACGTAGGGACTAATAATGTCAAGCTAGGATAGTATAAGTGTCTTATGAGGTGTCATTTTATACACTATTTCGGGGTCATTTAACCCTCTAAATCATGCAAATATGCCCATATTATGTGCTTAATCATTTGTTTTCAGGTTTTTAGCACTTGGATGGCATTTGGAGGAAATACACATGACTTAGGCTCATTTGGAGAAGAAACGGATGAGATTACGGATCTACACCAAATCCATGAAGAAATATTGTTCTCGGAGTGTGGAGGCGGCGTCGTAGGCATAAGGCGACGCCGTCGTGATCAATATAGTGACGGCGCCAGAGATTTAGTGACGGCATCAGGACGTGGCCGACTTAATGAGGATCTATAATCATCTACGTAGTGACGGCGTCCGAATTATAACGCGACACCGTTGCAGCGATATCTCTATATATACTAAACCGATTTTAGGGTTTCAAGTGTGTAACTTTGTATAACTTTTGGGAGACGAACCCTAGCTCTTGTAGCAGCTTCTTAGGTCGTTTTTAGGGCCTCAAAAACATATTATACTACCTTGGATCCATGTTTTAATTCAAGTAAGGTTATTTATCATTAATCATTTAATATGTCTATGTTTTGTGTGATTGATTTATCTTCTTGCTTTCATTATAACATGCGAGGCTAAAACCTCCTTTGTATTTGCTTATGATTACATGAAAGTCAGATTGTAGATCCTTTTACTGTTGCTTCTTGATTGATAAATGTGCGCGTTAGGTTCTAGAAAACCAGCTTTTGTCTGTATCGCTGTAGACACGTCTAGGGAAACGCGAGTGCGTAGAAAGGATACCATCGGGTAACAGTCTTCATACTACCTTACCCCCTTATATGGTTGATCCCTCTTAAGATATTTCACAAGATTTAATTATACTCTTAGAGGCCTGGTTATAGTCTTATTACTACATTACTTGTTGCGTTGCCGTAACGGAATATTAAAATAGACGGCGGGTTCGGTGTAATCCGTTCTATGACCTAGGAAATATTACACAAATTATCACAAGGTGTGACAGGCTAGTAGGATTAGGAGAGCAATCTGATAAGTAATGCATGATTAAGTAAATATATTTAATTATCTAGATTATCACCAGTAGTTTTAGATATTAATTTAGTTTAGTTATTAGTTAAATAAACTCCAACCTCTCAACCCATAGATTTCCAGCGACCTGCTTTCATAAAACATAAATAACTACTAAATAATCTTCTCTCAACCTCTAGAATTCTGTTAGACCGTGATCAAGCCATCCCAACCTATTCCCTTAGAGAATGATAACAACCCCCGAGGCTTGCCTATACTACTACTACAACGGTTAGGTGCTCTGCCTAGGGAGTTGTAAAACTTCGTGTAGAAGTCCTACGATGACCGCATCATATACCAACTCTTGTGCTTTTTTGACTTTCTTTGATAAGTGTTTCTCTACTTATCTTTCTAAGATAGTTCCCGCCTAACATATCGATACTTAGATATTTTTCCAAGTTCACAATGTTCTTGATTTTTGAGGATATGAAGGGGAGTTATGAGTTATTGTCAGTACTTAATTACTCCATCATCTTTATCTAGTGCAGGGAGTTCACTCGTTGAGTTACGCTTCAGAAAGTAGTAAAACTTTCTTTGTCTCTAATGAACTCTATAGATGACTCCTTGAAAGATTACTCATTCAAGAACTTATTTTACACTTAGGATATTTTATGTTCAAATCCTAGTTAAAAACTATTGGGCTCTAAATTGGCACAATAATCTCTCTCTTATTTGATATTAAATAATTGCCTAAATTTTTTTCGTATAAGAGATCATAACAACTTCTTCTTACAAATTGAGATAAAGTAAAGTAAAGACTTAACTTATCCTAAGAACAAATAAGACAAAATATTTCATTATCATTTATGTGTTACAACAAAAATAGAAATGCATAAGTTTTTTAGGCATGTTCTTTGATTATACACATTAGCTCTAGCTTCACTTTCTCTAACTAGAGGCTTCTTTGTCATCCCTTTTGTTGATTTCATCTTTCAAAATTTTTACTGTCTTGTTCTTTAGGAGTCTGCTTAATCAATGCATGAGTCTTATAGATGAAATAAGGTTGTGTGTTCAGGATGTGTGCAGTTCAGAGATTCTCTAAAAGACTGGTTAACCAAATGCATCACTGAAGAAAATTTTGTGCTTTGGTTTTTCAACTATTTAACCTTTTCTAAATGGAACTCCCTTAGGAGGGAGTCTGCTGCAATGAATCGTTCAAGTTTAGAGGGAATACTTAACCATTTCCTATTTTCCACTTTGGAGAAACCCGTTGAATTATTTTTATCATAAACTACCCTTAAATTAGTTTGACTATAATATTTATGTGTTAGAAGACTTTATATAATTGGTTAGTTAATGAATCTTTAGTTGAAAGTCATACTAAAAGTCAAAGTGTTTGGCCTTTATGTGACTATTGGTTCTCTACTTAGATTTAAGCAAACATTGGAACAAGTAAAGAAGACTCTCTAATAATGAAATCATAGAGCACTCAAGAAGACCCACTGACGAAGATATCAGCAAGTAACCTCAACGAAGTTCAAGTTAAATACATCGTCAATAAAGTCGAAGATTACTTTAAGACATATGTTCTAGCTGATACAGATGTTAGCTAGTATGTAGATGGAACACTCTAAAGGAAAAAGGCTAATCAGGTGTTGACAATACCCTAATGAACTTAATCTGCTATCTGACTCCTTAACAAAGCATAGCTCAGAATCTCTTGATTGTTTTAGGAGGGACTTTCTAAGAAAGAAAAAGAGCAGGAAAAAGTGTCTTTTCCACAAAAATCAAACCAAGTACAGGTTGGTGTAAATGAAGTGAAAAATTGGCAGAATTATTCAAAAAAGCATGTCTGGTGGGTTTACAAGAATAAGAACATTTATTGTAAGATGTACTTTTTTACGAGATGTTTGACACGTCTCAACTACCCACACCAAGTGACATCCTCATACCAAGTATAAAAGCAAATGTCGGTTGAGAGTAATGTTAATCACTACGTTATTATTGTTTGTATTTATTGTTGTGCATTTACTCTCTTAGAACTTACATTAGGTCTTGTCCTTATCAACGACCTCATAAGTTCTCTTGCAAACTTATTTTGGTGTATAAGTTTGCTTAGTCAGAGAGTATAGTCATTGTCATTCAGTTCAGTGTTGCTCTGCGTAACACTTTGTAATTCTTTTATTTATTCGAATAAAATTAACATTGTTGAAAATAAAATACTTTCTGGTTTTATAAAGTTGTCATAGATTTGTATTTTGGTGTATCAAGTTTTATTGACAAATGTTATAAGAATGAGACTTAAAGGACTAAAGTGCAAAGTGGAAAGATTATATGCAGAATTTTAAGTCGTTAAACACTTCCCTAAACTTCTATGACTATCCATAATTATGTAGAGAGTATGTGTGACGTGAAAAGAAAAGAGAGGAAAGAAGAGGATACATACCTAGTGATCATTAGATTGTGTTTAGTGTTACATTCCAGAAATTAAGTTCCCAGTCATCATACCCACAAGGTAAGAATGTCTAATTTAAGTTAATTTACATTTATAAAGTTAGGGTTTATACATGTCAAATTGTTAGATCTTAAGTAAAGAAGTTTATGTGTCAAATTTATGAGTGTGTTGTTAGAGTAAAACATGTTGATTGTTAAAATATATTACTTTAGGACGTTGTTGTTCCATATATTTATGCAAGTAGGTTTTCAAACCAGTCTTTTGCCTTGAGAATACATTGTCTATGTCCTAAATAGGTTGCGTACTATCACTATGCATAAACAAAAATCAAGCTAGTTTTTCTTGTGAGCCCACTTTTTGACGGGCTCTTTACACTGAAAAGATTCACTCTTTTGACCTCTTATGATCTGAATGATTTTTCAGAGTTGAGGATAGTGTCCATTATTCCACAATATCACACCCCTGGTTATCAAAGTCATCAAAATGATGATCATTGAAACAAAAAATGTACACATGGTGGTAAAGGTATGGCGTTTAATGGAGGTTTTCTTGACGAACTTCCAATAGGAAATTGGGATTTGTATTTATTTATAGTTCTCATTATGGTTAAGTGAAGTGTGTGTTCTGAAGTCATATAATTATCCTTTTTGCATTTCTTGAATAATAGAACCCTATAATAATCATTAGATAGATGATTGCTATATCCATAGAGTTCATTTGGTTTCAAAAAAATTTGTTTTGCTTTAAGTGATTTTGATTATCCATTGAAAGGTTTGGTGCTTATGGAGGGAGTGGACTAAACACTTGCAGGAGGAGATGTAATCAAATCAACTTTGATGTTTAAAAGCTGAATTTCCTTTATGAGTACTCATAATGGAATTTCATGTTCAGATTCAATGGATGCACCTTTTTCTTTATCAGTAGTATTTAAATATTTGGATAGGATTTCATTTTTTTTCATCAATGATGATCGCATTTGACTTAAAATCTTTCTTTTTAGAGGTAGCGTGTAAGACATGATTGGTTTCGATTTATGAGCTTGGTTTAACTCCCTAAAGTTGGTTGAGCATGGGTAATGGAGTTTGAGGGTTTGACTCTGATTCCTCTACTGAGCCAAATTCAATGTCATTTAGGTGGGAGTTTGACTTTCAGTGACATCTTTGGTTAGGTTGTTGGTATTCAAGGGTTAAGATTCTTTTAATGTTCAAGTTGGCCATTGGATCAATAAGAGTTCTTCCATTAGCCCAACTTTTTACGATGGGGGATATTCAGTGGAGGATCTTACAAAGATCAACTCATTAATATCATCTTTTGAGGAACCTTCAGTGAGCTTATATTCTCCTAATAATTCTAGTTTTTTGATTAGGAATTTGCTCACTAATGTATCCACTAACCCTATCTGAGTTATTGAACCAAGATTTATTAATAGCTTTAAATTCACTAAGATCTTTCCTAAAAGATTCATTCTCTTTTAAAATTCTCTAGTATTAGGCATGCTAAAAGTAATGGACGGTAAGTGTGATAGTTTTTCACATATAATAATTCATTCCTACATGTGTTCAGTTCTATGGAAAGATTCCTATATTTTGACACGATTCAATCTTTTCTCCAATACAAATTTTAGATCATGTGCACAATCAATAAAGGGTTTGTTTATCTTCATTATCATCCATTTGTAGAAGAGCATGTACCTTTTTTATGGTGATGTCAACCATTATCCAGTTCTAGATTGATCTTTCCCAACAACTACCTTTTCATCACATACCAAGCCCTAAATACCTTAACCATTACCATTTAATCATCATCATATAATATTTCCCTTTTCATCCAGTCATGTGATTGATGTGCGGTTGTTGTGTAACTTCACAAGAAGTTTTACAACTCCCTAGACAGTGTACCTAACTGTTGTAGTGTAGTATAGGCAAGACTCGGGGGTTGTTATCATTCTCTAGGAGAATAGGTTGGGAAGGCTCAAACATAATGTAACGAAGGTCTAAGGGGTTGAAAGAAGATTATTTTTGTATTTTTATATTTTTAGAAAGCAGGTAAAATTCATGTTTTAATAGGTTTGGTTTTAAAACTTAATTAAACTAAAAAACTACTTTGGTGGAAACTCGATAGGAAAACAAACGTATTTACTTATTCATGCATTACTCCTTAGGTTGCTTCTCCTAATATTATTGCTTTGTCACTCTTGTGATGATCTGTGTAAGTATTTCCTAGGTCATGAACATATTACACGAATCCGCCGTCTATGTAATATTCTGTTAAGGCAACGCACAAGTAAGGTAGTATGAAGATTATTACAAGGCCCCTAAGAGTACATTACTGCAATTAAACACTTAAGAGGATCATCATATTAGGGGTTGAAGGTTAGTAAGGATGACTGTTACTGAGGTATCCTTTCTCACTCTAGGTTTCCCTAGACGTCTATTGTAATGTAATATTTAGAGCCAGTTTTCTAGAGCCTAAAAGGCAATCCATCATAAGAAGCATTAATATAAAAGGATCTATAAAATTAAGTTTCATGCAATTCTTAAAGTAAATATAATGGATCTAGCCTAGCATGCTAAAGAGAAGCAAAGAACAGTAATCAACTCAAAAAACAATACATAACATATTGAATGAATAAAAGATTAGAAGACTTCACTTGCTTAAAACATGTGTTTAAGGCTGATACAAGAGGGTTTATTTACACCCTAAAAACGATGCCTACTAATTGCTCACTCGAACTATATCGTTGAGGGTTCATTTACCAAAAGTTTGCACACTTAAAACCAAAAAACGAGTTTATATTTATAGAAAAACGGTCACGATGACGTCCGCGTTATAATTCTAACGTCGTAGCCCCGCTAAAGAATTCTAGTGCTTCACCTTTAGTCGGTTAGTTCTGATGTGTCTTGATTTTCTATGCGCAGTCCTTGTATATCCTGACGCCGTTACAAGGATTTGTACGCCGTCTCCAGCCACTGTACGGCTATTCTTCTTTGACTTTGGTGTAGAGTTGTAAACTTGTCCGTTTCATCCCCAAATGAACCCAAGTCATGTGTATTTCCTCCAAAAGCCCCCCAAATGCTAAAAATACAAAAACAAACATTTAAGCACGTATTTAGACGACATATTTGCATGATTTAGGGGGTTAAATGACCCTGAAAAAGTGTATAAAATAACACCTCATCAAATACCCCTACACTTAGGATTTGCTTGTCCTCAAGCAAATGGGCTTTTCTACCTAGACAATAGCAATACCGAGTGCATTTAACTTACTCTTCAAAGATAGTTTATGACACAACCTACTAGACCTCGTAATTAAAAGCACAGAGATTATATACTAGCACCTCACATAAGTGTTTGGATTCTCTCTTTCTCTCGGGTGTATAATGAATTTATCACAAATTAGGTTACCCTAAAATTAACACTCATTACTTGTCGTAGCATATAAATTATCATAGGCTGAATAAAGGATCAAAACCTCCACCGCTATGGCACAAGTACTAGAAATTACTATCAAAGGGGTCTTTTAAAGGGTTGTGATGTTTGGGTGTAAGTTAAATGGAAACGGATGCGGATGGGATATATTTGGGTGAATTTAGGTAAATTTTGGTGGTGAGTTAATTAAATACAAGAATACACATTGAGGCATTGCTAAGCCAAAACTCGACCACTCTAGGACTAAGATATACAAAACTCTACATCAAACTCTTTCTTTTTCTTTTCTGAATCTTTCTTGAACATAAACATAAACATAAGCAAGATGGCAGCCCGTACATTTTTTTTCTTTCTTTTTTTTGATTTTCTTTTTTTGTTTTCTCTTTTATTTACTTTTTTTCTACTTTTTTTTATACACATTTTTGTACTTGCCATTGCTGATTAATAATATAAATGACTTGGGTTTATTGACATACCTTACACTTGAGTTTTAGAAACTCATAAACTATTAACTAATCTAATGACCTGAATTGAAATGATTAAAATAACATAGAGTGTATTAAGCACGTACGGGGATAATTGATGACATCAAATAACATCACTTTTATAGCATCATTTATCCTATATATTACCCATTTTGTATGATTATTGCAAAGAATTATTACTTAATCGTTTGTATTTCACAATTGCAGTAATTATAGAGTACTTGGTGAAGTTTGCTTAAGGCACGCATTTTTGGTGTGCCGCATAAAACTGAAGAAGTTCGAGAAAGTCTACTGATCTGACAGCAAATACGCCGTATTATTCTAGACCTATATGACGTATCCAAGACTTTGACAAATCAAAAGACCATTGCCTGACTTTGAAGAATACGTCGTGTCCACATCAACAATACGCCGTATATAATACTTTGGTCAACGAAGAAGGATCACCGGGTTTTTACCTTAATACGCCGTTTCATATCAGAAGTCGGCGTATCTGTGCCTACAACTTCACAAAGAAACCACGAAGACAATAAAGACCAATACGCCGTATCCAAGGAGACACCTATACGCCGTATTTCAAGATATCATAAGGTGAATATTTCCGGATGATATCAAACGTGGTCCTGATTAAACTCCAAGAAATCCCCAATAAGTAGTATATCAATAGCCCGATTACGACGTATTGAACTAGTTTCCAGACCCTTAATAGACAACCCAAAAAACTCAGTTTTAGGTATATTAAGTGAATCCCTAAACCACCAAGTCGACCAAGATACAAATAAAGGAGCATAGAAGGTCAGAAGAGAGCCTCAAGATCATAGGAAAACTCTTGTAATCTTCACGTAACTGAATACGCATTCGATTAAGATTTCTTTATTTTAATCGTTCATATATCAAACCGTGTGTATTTTTACAATGACTATCGGCTGATACCTTTAGAAGATCTAATGTTTGGTTTGTTTATCTTGATTGCTTAATTTATCATTGATTTATTGATTATGTTTATTGCATGATACTTGTTTATGTGCTTAAGTATGTAACCTATCATTCAACTGGGGTTTAGTCCTACATAATTTTTATGTCGCTGCACTTCGATGTGGTTTGGCGTTAGGCACAGAGTCCGAGATAGCTCTCCATATAGTAATGCGTATAGGTGGAACAAATAGGATCGTTAATAAAGTCATGCTTGCCTCGATTAAACTGGTTGTACCGTAGTAGGTGGTGGCTTAGTACTAACTAATAACGTTCTGATCATTGGTATAGTTTGGATTGTGGGCTACCACCTAACACAAGTTACCGTTAAGCAGTAAGTGGGTAAAGTCTCTATGAGCTTGGGTTTAGTATGACACATACCATGTGTCCTCTAGATGAATTTAATCAATTATATAGATGACTTTATGCCGATGCATCTTAATTATGACAGAATTAGAGTGTCTAGGTCTTAGGAAAGGAAGTAGCCTAAGTTAGGGAAATGATATCCCCTTCGAGATAAGTCAATTATTGCACTAATAAACAAACTTGTGTTTTATCAGATTATTCATGGTTGTTACGTTTTTCTTACATTAGTTCTTGACCTCTTCTTTATCGTTTGCTTGTCTTCTTGTGTGTAGATAACTAAACTCGTGCAGTCTCTCAGGCTGAAAATCCCCCTAATCATTAGTTTAGGTTTAACTTAGGTTTTGCATAAATTAGATTAATTTAGTACTAACATAGATAGCTAAAATATTTATAAATTAGATATTAACGCTCTCGCTCTTAGTGTTCGACACCCTACTTACCAACGAAGCTACATCTGATCGGGTACATTGCCCGTTAGAGTGTTGTTTTTAGGTATAGTCGGCATAAAATAAATAATAAAACTTGATACATAAAATACCTACTCACAACGACACATCAAGTTTTTGGCGCCGTTACCGAGGAGTGAAGTTGTTTAATTCTTATTTATTAGTGTTTTAGTTTAGTTTAGTTTAGCTTAGATTAATTTGCATATTTGTGTTTGTTTTATGTGTTTGATTTCTGCATTGCATATTTTTGCATATTGTGTGTTTGTGTGTTTTCTGGCTGTAAAAAAATTTTCAAACCAATACGGCGTATTCAATTTCTTGGATACGGCGTATAAATGTTTTTCAAACCAATACAGCGTATTCGACTCTATCATCAATACAGCGTATTCAGTTCACTGAATGCGGCGAATTAAGCTATTTGACAGTTTTCTTTTCTAGCAAATTTATTACATGTCACAATGGACAACCCCAACATTACTATGGAGGAGTATATCAGGCTTGAGGAAGAAAAAGCTCGTAGGCGTGGTAAGGTGTATAACTGGGAAACTGCTACGTATGGTAAGATCTGGGATAATGAAGACGTTCACGACCTCGGATTTTTTGAAACTGAATTCCCAACTATAGTCTTTAACGACACGTTAACATCTGAAGAAACACTCTTATGCGAGCCTACGGTAAGTTCTTTTAATGATGAAATTGACTTTAGAAC
>BQNB010157494.1:0-15143 GCA_026074375.1 Tanacetum coccineum | reverse complement strand
GAATTAATGGTAACTAAGAGTACCGAATAGACTTACCGAAGTATATTACAAGTGTTTGTTATAAGAATTTTCTTATATTACTCTACTATATTATTAAATAGTATAAGTATATATATTATGCTACGAAATGAGTTGGAAGTGTGATATTTTTGAAGTTAAGTTGTAAACCATCACACCACTGAAAACTTTAAAAATAACCATACAACGCGCATCTGACCTCTATGCATCAAACCTGAAAAATGTTTTGGAAATAGATTGTCTAAATGGAACATTAATCGAACTAGGCCGTGTTTGGACGTCGTTGCATTTGCTTGTGTGATATTGAGTTTGCTGCTTGAGGTGAGTTTTCGTAGCCCCACTTTTTAAATCTTTTTCGTTAGGGGAAAATGATATTCAAATGTGTTTTGAACTGTTTTCTGAACTGTGGGAAATAGGGTTTTGTTTTGGGGACAATGTTATGTGCCTATGACTGCTATGTGAATGACATGAGTTTTGGTAGAATATGCTGCGTGGAACTTTCTATGTGGAACTTCTGTGTGGGACTTGTGATCTTCCGCCCTATATATAGCTGCAGCTGGTAGGCTTTAGGTGCGTGTGACCTCGGGGTTGCGACCCCAAGAGCATTGGTATATGCTGGTTTGATGACTAGCGGGGATGCTAGGTCATGGTACATGATTAGCGGGATGCTAAGTCATGAGATTAAGTGCTTTTACATATATTAATTGTCATATTGCACAACTGTCCAACTGTTTGAGATATTAGCACAACGACTAGGTTTTCTCCAAACCTACGAGCTCACCAACATTATTGTTGACGTTTTTGAGTATTATTTTTAGGTGAAGGAAATGATCAGTAGGATTGTGATGCGTGATAGCAGACTTTAAGACATCCTGTATGGATTGTATTTCTGGAAGATTTGTTTGAGATTTTTTCTGGATATGAGTACTTTGAGGATCTGGTTTGGGACTAGTATGGACCCCTGCATAGACTTATGGTTGTAATAATTGGCGACTATGTGTTGTGTTCTTGTTGGGACTTCACTCAAATATATATTTGAGGTGAATGATCTTTATGACATCTTTCATTAATGCATTTTAGTTTTCTCTATTATGTATCTTGTGTTATGATTGATCATTCTTCGTAGCATACCTGTGTTTCAGCCTATGTCATGGTGTGACAGTACTCCACAACAACCAAGGGAAAAGGTAATGAGACATATGCAACTGTTCCAAAGGACATACAGAAATGGATTACAGCTGAAGCTGAAGCTGTTCAGATCATTCTTACGAGGATTGATAATGATATCTACTCTACAGTTGATGCTTGTCCGAATGCAATGGAAATGTGGAAAGCAATTGAAAGGTTGAAACAAGGTGAGTCAATCAATGTACAAGATCCTAAAACTAATTTGTACAAGGAATTTAGGAAGTTCACCTCAAAAGATGGTGAATCACTTGACTCGTATTACTCAAGGTTCTATGTAACACCCCCATTTTTACAATATAGCAGCGGAAGCTAATCTGGGGTATTACGTCATAGTACAACAGTCACAATCATAGAAAACGACTCAAAACAGACGTTTTTAAAAGATACGTTATCATTTATTAAAATCAGAGTTTTACAAAGGCAGGTCCCAAAATCTAGAAACATAAAATGTGAATGATAACAAGATTTAGCCATCTTCAAGTCCATGCCACTCCATGCTATAAATTGCTCGATTATCTGGGATAAACATACATAAAAAGGGTCAACACAAAGGTTGAGTGAAATTCATAGGTTTGAAATGTAATAGTTGAATACAAGTTATCATAATGGAAATATTCGCATTGCAGGGATAATTATCATGGAGAACATTATTTATCATGGAGAACATTATTATCATGGAAAACATTATTATCATGGAGAACATTATTATCATGGAGAACATTATTATTGCATCTGTTGAATGCAAGTTTAATAGTGATTGGGCTACGTTGTTATACACCCGTAATTGGTAATAATTGCAACGAATACAATTATCATGGAAAAATGGTAACATTATTATTGCATCTAAGCTTATGACACCAATATGTTAACAGGGAAGATCACTGTAGTGATATTGGTTAGGGACAGATGTCCCTGTGGAAAAGGTAACTTGCCAAGGTTACCTATTAGGACAAAATTTTGGGTGCGTGTGGCTACCCAAGATGGGTATACAACGGGAGTCGGCATCCTAATAGATCTAATACAATATTTCGCGTTCACTCGCATAAGCACAGTAATTAATGATTCATGATATTGAAATAATGGCAATGGAGCTACTTAGGCAATATATTCTGTAGCATACAGTAGGAAAAACACTTGCATTCATGGTTTATATATGGTATTGCAGTTTATAAAGTATTCATAGATTGGAAATGTGGGATTATGAATTTCATTAAGTCTTTGAAAAGTAATCACATTGTTATAAGATAAACCGAGTAGTAAAGGTTTTTGTAGCAAGCATGTATCCCCCTCGCGGGTTTATAAAACATGTAAATAAGTAAAGGCGAGGTTATGAACTTCACCTAATAGGGAAATCTGATTAACGGAAAAAGTATATCAAAGGAAAGGCGTCTGTATGGTAGTACGACGTTATCTACTCGGGCGGAGAGTATATCAACTTGAAAGAAAGCAGCTTCATCACGTAACCTGGGATGATGTCGGTTTTGATATTAAAATTATCATAACACCGTTCGGGCCATCATAATTCAGAAGTCATTCAGTAAACGTTTGAGGAGCTAGGGCACTTTAAATCGTAAACCCAACAACTCAGTCAGAACGTAATACCAAGATGAAACTCCTTAATATGAAGCTCCCTAGTATTGTGGTATGATATGAATCCGGGACATGATTTTTGAAAGCACATCGATGATGAATGATATAATAGTTATAACATAAGCAGTTTTAAGCATTTTATTCAATATCTGGAAATGTTAAGCACGTCAAGCGTTAATTAAAGTTATGTCTGGTAATGTTTTGAATGTGTTTTTATACTTTTTCAAAATGTTACATTTTAGACCCTTGAGTTTGAAAAGTGGCAGAATATACCCTTGGAGTTTGCACTTTTACGACTTTGGTCCCTCAAGTTTAAAAGATATACCAAGTAAACCTTGTACTTTAAAAAGTGACATAATAGACCCTTGTAGTTATAACTTTGATAAAATGACACTTTTAGTCCTTTTAGTTATAAGTTTCTGAAAATTACGATATATACCCCTTGCATGGATTATAATTACAAAACATGTCCAAATTGCCATGCAAGCTTATTTTAACATTTCAATAGACATTTATAAGTTATAATAAACTAAAATATGAAGATTTAACACAACGCAAGTTTAAATTAACGATTCGTTAAGCTAGGAAGCAAAACGGGTCATATTAGGGTTTTAAAATGAAAACGTGCGGGTTTTAAGCTCAAATTCTTTCATGACTTATCAAAGCACTTATTTTAATGTTAGTTAAGCTTATTGGGATAGATTATAACAATAGTTTACAAGCTTAGCTTATAGATTAAGTAAAAACATGAAATTAGGGTTTCGGGTGTACGGTTTTGGATCAAAAAGGTATAACACATAGGTTTTTGAGTTCAAAGCTTTATATTATGATTTTAGCATGATCATATGAACATTATAAAGGTATGAATACAGAATATAAGCTTAGAGAACCTGGTCTTGAGCTTATAGCTTAGAAATGGGTCGGAATCGGGACTTTCGGCTTCGTACGCCTAGAATAACGACTCTGGGGCTTCGTTTCTTCAAAGCTTCACTTGTATGATCTTCTTAGATGATCCTAGGATCAATGTGGAGCAAAGGATTGCTTCCTTATGGGTTATAGAAAGAGGAGGGTTGGTGCGAGTTGATATGAACACCCAAAGACCCTATTTATAGTCATTTGAAGGTGAGGAGGTTAAGGAAGCCTTAGGATCTGATCTTGACACATGTATGGGCTAGTATATGATGTGTAGCAGCTAGAAGATCAAGTGTGGAGGTCTAGATTGTAGCTTGAATGTGTTGGATGGCTTTGGAGCTTGCCGCGGCTGTTTCTAGCAAAAAAGAGGCCACATGCCTTCAATTTTAGCCAAAGGAAGACTTAAGTAGCTGCATAAGCTGCTTAAGAGTATCTAGAAGGTATTCTTGGAGGTATATGCACATGGGTACACTTGGAAATGGGTTAAAATGAGCCATGAACCCTCACGGGCCTGTTTTGGGTTTGGTTTGGGTTTTGTGAGTTTTTAGGCTTACCTTTCATGTACAATGATAAAAAGTGATTAGAATATGATCTTAGGGTCTGTAATAAAGATTGTCAATAGGATTTAGCAATTTGTTTGAGTTAAAACGAGTCAAAAATGAAGAAATGAGGTCGCGGTTTCCAAATGGGTGCGATTAGGGTTTTCTTGTCTTTTCATGCTTATAATTCAAGCATGCTTGTAATGTGATTGATAATATGTGTTTACAAAGATCATATCTTGACTTTTTAACGAAAAATAATGGGTGGTTTGGGTTAAAATGGGTAGAAAATGAGTAAACGGGTTAAAGTTTAAATTAGGGCATCATTTAGGGTTTCTTGGATTCGTTTTGCATCTAGCTGAAGTAAATTGATGTAATGATGATGGAATAAAGTTTATGAATAGAATAATTAGGGTTTACACATTGTATATTGAGTGTAGTAGCTTGTACACAAATGGTGGTGAAGAGATATTAGAATGAAAACGGAGGTAAAACGGCTATTTTGGAGATCATACTTAATGACTTATACTTTGAGCTTTTAAGGACTTGTACTTTGATTTGAAGAGATTTTATATTTCAAATGAAATGTTATATTACTTGTACATATGCTTTAGTAGCTTGTGCATTCACTTTAGATGTTAATCCTTCATGGAAATAGCGTTTAAAGGCATACGATAACGGTTTAAAGCCCGTTTTGATATAACGTTGTGAATGGTACATTATAGGAATAATTTACTTTGTAAAAATGATATTATGATATTGAATTGATATATGACATATATGAATATAGGATTGCCATATGTAGGTTGCCTGAGCCCGTTAACTTTAGTTATGCAAGAAATGTTGTACATCGAGATATTGGCAAAGTAAGTAATGTAATAAAGCAAAAAATTTCCTTGAAAAAGGTGAGTTTCATATTAATTGTTAGATTTGTACATCATCTAACTTAATAGATGGATATTTACATTTATGAAAATTACGGGTTGTTATAGTCCCTCATCCTTACAGAAATCTCGTCCCGAGATTTAATTGAATTTCAAAGAGATGATTGAAAACAGATGAGGATATTTAGCTCGAATTTTATCTTTGCGTTCCCATGTAAACTCTGGTCGCACTTTTTGAGTTTCATCACACTTTGATTATAGGGAATACGGGACTTTGTTAGTTGGTGATTTCTCGATCCATTAATTTCCACTAGTCCTTCTACAAAGTTGAGTTTGTCGTCGAGAGTATTACTGTTAAAGTTCTTTTATTGGATGATGGAAAGATTCATCGGATAAGCATTTCTTGAGATTAGGAATGTGGATACTACTAATCTTTTTAGGAAGCTCTAGTTTGTATGCCATAGGTCAATTCGTTAAAGATTTTGAAATGGTCCAAATGTATCGGGGATTAAGCTTTCCTCATTTTCTGAATCGAAAGATATCTTTGCGAGGTGATGCTTTCAACATAACACGATTGCCAACTTGAAGTTCTAAAGGCTTTCGCCTCACATTGGCGTAACTTCTTTGTCGATGCAGCTTGCAAGTGTTGATGAATTTGCATGATCTTTTCAGTAGTTTCTTGAATTATTTCTGGTCCCAAGATTTAGCTGAATGCCGGAGTGATGTCAAGAAATGATTATGAATTGTAAGAGAGTTGCAAATCATGTTGGATATAAATTTTGGAAATGAACAGATGATGACTAGATACTTAACCGTATGAAGGTAATAATGATAATAAGGAATTTATTTATACAAACGGATTTGAAAGAAACTTGTTTGTACGAATGCCATACTTAAGCCTACTCATTTATAATTTGTCATTTACAAACAGAGGCGTCCCAATCCTTGTAATTAAGAATTTATAAATTCATAGTTCGGAGGTTTATAATTTCCTTATTCAAATGAAGAAGCGTCCTAATTCATTTCAATAAGATGATTATAAATCATCCTATTTAAGCATAAAACATGATATCAAAACGGTATTAGGTAGAAGATAAAACTATGAGAAGGATAATGAGACATTAAATCACACGATACCGATCCAGAAATCACATTTGGAGAATTCGGCATACAATTCCTCCCTTCTGAGTAATTTCAAAATTATTCTCAGATGTTCTGCGTGTTCTTCTTTGTTATAAGAGTAGATAAGAATATCATTGATGAACACTATTATGAATTTGTCTAAGTATGGTTTACACACCTGATTCATGAGATCCATGAATATGGTAGGCGTGTTAATTAAACCAAATTACTTGAATTTTATAGTGTCCGTATCTCGTTCTGAAAGCAGTCTTAGGAATATCTTCATTCCTTACTCTCAATTTATGATAGTCTGATCTTAAGTCGATTTTTGAGTAAACGCTTGAACCTTGAAGTTGATCGAATAAGTCATTGATTCTGGGTGATAGGTAAGTTTATTCAACTCCCGGTGATTGATATATATTCTGAAGGATAAGAAGAAAAACGGATATCCTGGATATATACCTTTCGGTTTTTATACAGGATATAAGATTTAGTCGGGTTTTGTTTTGGTCACTTCGAGTGATCAAAGTTTTACCGTTGATAGGAATGTGGATGACTTTCTTGTCGCAGAAAATGTTGGCATGATACTTGGATAATTAATCCATACCAATGATGATGCTGAAATAAGATTAATTTTGAAAGGTAGGTTTTACAAAGTCAGAAGGTGACCCTAGATAACGGTACTATGAAATAGTAAGGTATAAAAAGGAATTGTATTATATCGTGAACAACTTGCCTTTATACTTTACATAGTCAAGATTTGACAAGTGTTTTTATTTATACCACACACCCTGTGGTTAGGTTCTAACATAGCTATAACTAGGATCTAATCTAGTAATTCGAGGGTCCTTTGGTTCTGCAGTTCCTAGTCAGATGACCTACTTTGTTGCAAGTCCGACACTTGATAGTGCAAAGTCCTATGTGATATAGGGTGCATCTTGTACACAAGGGACGGTTTTCTTGATATCCATTGTTGGCAGTATAAGCTCTGAAGGTTTCTTGTCTCTTATTCTGTTGTTGGTGGTAATTATTGCTTTGGTTGTGATTGTTGAAGTGGTTATTGTTGTTGTGGTCATTGGGGTAGTTATTGTTGTTAGTGGTGTTTCTTTCATCGTCAAACTTTCGTTTATGGTTGTTGGTTTCTTGTACAGAATTGTGTTTCCTCACATGCTTTATTAACTTCTGGGTCATGGTAATAGCTTCTTTCATTTTCTTGATCTCAGTTCGAGGACAATACTTCTCTATCAAGAGTCTTTTAAATTCAGACCAGGTGATCTTATAGGCTTCTTCTATTCCAATAGACTGGGTAAATGAATTCCACCAGAACAAAGCTTCATTAGTAAGGGTACTAACAGCAAATCTTACTTTGTTCTCCTCAGTACATTTGCTACGAGAAAATATTGATTCAGTCCGTTTAAACTAGCGAATGAGACCAACGGCTTCGTCTGTACCATTGAAGTAGAAGAGTTGGTAACTTGTAAACTTCTTGTAATCACATTTCCTTGCTACCGAAGTTTTTCTTGGTTCAGAGTTGGGATTGTTTGTACTTGCCATCATTGCAGCTTGTGCTTTCAGAATTACGACAATACTATGAGCAACTAGTTCCTCGATGGTAGCATGAGTCAGGGTTGGTGTTTCAGATGTTGACATCCTTTTGGGAGGTATTCTGTCAACATAAGATAACGTGTAATAAGAATCCAGATAATAATAGTCATATCACAAGTCATTGTATAAAAATTAAAAATTTCATACTTAGTGATATTGAATATCATTGTGTGAATTCCCATTTTGATGCAAGTTCTAACAAGAAATACATATTCCTTGATATTACATTGTAGGATATAACGGGAAGTTTTGGAATTTAAGATTTTCAGATATGAACGTTCAAACAAGCATTTGACTTATTATATTTCCTTGGGATTAGTTCACCTCCCAGTGGTCGTAGTATGATTTATAATGAGTTATCTAACTCTGCATAGATAAACTCATTGAAGGGATAATCGGGTGGTGGCCTAGTTAATTGATGAGGAAGACGGAGATAACAAGAAATGACATATATGATATTGAAATGGTAAGGTAAAATGGAATTACAACTTTATTTATAGATAACTTATCTTACATAACCTAAGATCTGACAGGTGTCCTTAGATAAAAAGCGATAAAGATAAGGTTTCGATCTAGTAGTCTTGGAGTTCACGAAGTGTGTTCCATAAGATTCTTCATATATAGTTGATGGCGATCTTGGATATCCTCAAGGGTCATTTCTAAATCAGAAATCCTAAAGCGAACAAAAGAAATCTTGTCTCTCTGTCCCATATGCTTCTTCTGTAGTTTACGTATTTGTGTACGGGCTTCCTTAAGTTTGGTTTTTACTTCATCAAAATCCCTTGGTATGATTATCCAGTTATTCACCAGTCTTTCTTCTAATTTCTTGATATAGTGAAAAGAGAGTTCTTCCAAGTAGTTCACAATACTTTCAATTTGTTCCTCATGGTGTTTTACATGCATCTTGATAGAACTTTTTCCTATTTCATATATCTGAGGTGGGGTTGGAGTACAAGTTGAAGAAGCAGGCGGTACAAGTAATACGTGTCTTAGCTATCCAGATGAATTAGATAACGTAGAAGATGAGGAATGGATTTGCTTCTTAGGTAATAATTCTTCAGGAACAAAGAAATATCAAGGATCAAATAGTAGTGATGGTGGTAATACCGGAGATGAAGTTAAAATAGCTGGTGGAGTAATAGGATCTGGTGGTGGAATAGATGATTCCTTAGCATAAAATGCTTATACGTCCTTTAAACAAGGATTATTGTAGAAGGGTGAGAATACCTGGTGGGATCATATTATCTTTAGAGTTTTCTGAAGCGTTAAAAGAAATGCTTTCTGATGAAGCTGGGAAATAATCCAATGAGACCGAAGTATAGTTAAGAATATTCATAGATTAATAAAAGCATCATCCATGTCCGGAATAAGGAGAGGTGAAGAAACATCAATAGTTAACAAGAAACCCAGATGTAAATAACATCAGTTATTTATGACTAATATAGAATAATATTAATGTACATTTAAATACTAGATCCGGAATGTAAGTGGCACACGAAGACTTTGATGTCTAGAAAAAAGAATGTTGATTATTAAGGTTTTGACCTTGTTCTCATAACCATGGCGCTGATACAATCTGTAACACCCTTATTTGGACAAAAGCAGCGGAAGCTAACTGGGGTTAATTACTTTCATGGATACAACAAACATAATTATAGAAAACGACTCAAAAGAGAACGTTGATCAAAAGATACGTTATGATTCTTTTAAATCAGAGTTTACAAAGGCAAATCCAAAATCTAGTTTACATACAATGTGAATTATTACAATTATGCCATCTTCATGTCCTACTCGCCACTTCGGGCCTATTAGTTACCAAGATAAAAAAATGTTAAAAGTCAACACAAAGGTTGAGTGAAATCCATAGGTTTAAGTTTAATAATTTGAATGCAAGTGCGATATTAGGTTACGTTGATATACACCCGTTATTGAAAAATATATTTATTATTGCCATTAGCTCATGAATCCGAAGCCTTAGGGTATGGTGATACGTTATAGCCCCTGTGGGTACTTTTGCTAAAATACCCGCGTGATTTCTAATGATGTGCAATTGGTTATCGTAATTGGATACACCAACGGGGAGTCCAGCCCAAATAGATCTATTCACAACATTCGCGCTTACTACGGAGAGTAATTAACGGTTTCAATGATATATGGGACTTAAAGGCAAGTAGTTACTTAGGCATAAAAAAATGAAATAGCATACAAAAATAATTGCATTCATGTTTATAGCATGTATCTCCCTCGCGGGTTTATAAAAAGATTGAAATGCGAGGCTATGAACTCACCTGAACGGTATAGGGAAATTGATAGCAAAGGTATATGGAATGAAAGTAACGGCTTCGTCACGGCAACCTAGGTAAATATATGTCAAGTCTAGTTTGATTGAAATGTAAGAATTTACATTGATGTTAGGTTTTAATATAAAAAATTACATAACACCGTTCGGATAGCCATCATAATTCAGAATTCATTCAGTAAACGTTTTTGAGGAGTTAGGGCAACTTTAAATCGGAAACCCACACTCAGTCATAAAAACGTAATACCAAGTAATGAAACTCCATAATATGAAAGCTTCCTAGTATTGGTGGTATGATATGAATCACGGGATATGATTTTTTTGAAAGCACATAGATATGAATGAATATAGTTACAACATAAGCGGTTTTAAGCATTTTATTTAATATCTAGAAATGTTAAGCACGTCAAGCGTTAATTAAAGTTATGTCTTGTAATGTTTTGAATGTGTTTTTATACTTTTTCAAAATGTTACATTTTAGACCCTTGAGTTTGAAAAGTGGCAGAATATACCCTTGGAGTTTGCACTTTTACGACTTTGGTCCTTCAAGTTTAAAAGATATACCAAGTAAACCTTGCACTTTGAAAAGTGATATAATAGACCCCTATAGTTATAACTTTGATAAAATGACATTTTTAGTCCTTTTAGTTATAAGTTTCTGAAAGTTACGATATATACCCCTTGCATGGATAATATTTACAAAACATGTCCAAATTGCCATGCAAGCTTATTTTAACATTTCAATAGACATTTATAAGTTATAATAAACTAAAATATGAAGATTTAACGCAACGCAAGTTTAAAATAACGATTCGTTAAGCTAGGAAGCAAAACGGGTCATATTAGGGTTTTAAAATGAAAACGCGCGGGTTTTAAGTTCAAATTCTTTCATGAATTATCAAAGAACTTATTTTAATGTTAGTTAAGCTTATTGGGATAGATTATAACAATAGTTTACAAGTTTAGCTTATAGATTAAGCAAAAACATGAAATTAGGGTTTCGGGTGTACGGTTTTGGATCAAAAAGGTAAAACACATAGGTTTTTGAGTTCAAAGCTTTATGTTATGATTTTAGCATGATCATATGAACATTATGACGGCATGAATACAGAATATAAGCTTAGAGAACCTGGTTTGAGCTTATAGCTTAGAAATGGGTCAGAATCGGGACTTTTAGCTTCGTACGCCTAGAATAACGACTCCAGGGCTTCGTTTCTTGGTTTCTTTTGCTTCCTTTCTGAACTTGAGCCTTCTTAAGACCTCTTAGGATCTATTAGAGCAAAGTATTGCTTCTATGTAAGGGTTATAGAGGAGGAAGTGGGGGATGAAGAAAAATGAATGATTTAGGGTCCTATTTATAGTCGAACCACCCTTAGGGCTCAAGGTAAGCTTGAAATCTGTGTTAGGACATGTGTATAAGCTAGGTAGGGATGTGGAGAAGCTAGTGTATGAGTTGTATAAGCTAGAAACTAGCTTTGGTGAGTTGGTTTGCTTTGGTGATGTCGCGGCTAAACAAGGAAGGAAAAGGAAGCCATGTGCAATTTTTAATCTATAAATGAAGTAGATATTTGTGTGAGGTGCTTGTAAGCAGCTTAGGGATGAAGTAGCTTAGTCATGGAGGTGCTTGATTGCAATATAGGACTTTGGAATGGGTTAAAATGTAGAAAGCGTGTATACGTAGTAATTTAGTGCTCGATTAGGGTTCAGATTAAGTATTCTACTTGTAATTTGTGTACATATGATTAATACATGATAGTGTGACTGATCCTACGACTTATATTAAGGATTTAATAATCAAAATTGGATAGGTTTTGGGTTAAAATGGTAGAAAAATAAGTAAACGGGACAAAAGTTACAATTATGGCAAATAATTAGGTGTTCTAGCTTTTGGTTTCTTGTACAATTGGTTAATATAGAGTGAAATGATGATGGAAAGTGATTGAGAATGTTGTAATTTATGTTATTACCACTTATTTGAGAGTTGGTTTGAGTTTACAATGGATAAAAATCAAGAAACGAGTCATGGTTTAGAAACTAGCTTGGTTTTAGGGTTTAGGGTTTTGAATTAGGGTTTTGAGTGCAAAAAGATGTATAAAAGCTTATGAATAGAATAATTAGGGTTTACATATTGTATATTGAGTGTAGTAGCTTGTACACAAGTGGTGGTGAAGAAATTAGAATGAAAACGGAGGTAAAACGGCTATTTTGGAGATCATGCTTAATGACTTGTATATTGAGCTTTTAGAGACTTGTACTTTGACTTGAAGAGATTTTATATTTCAAATGAGATGTTATATTGCTTGTACATATGCTTTAGTAGCTTGTGCATTCACTTTAGATATTAATCATTCATGGAATTAGGGTTTTAGAGATATACGATAACGGTTTAAAGCCCGTTTTGATATAATGTTGCAAATGACACATTATATGAGTAATGTACTTTGTAATAATGATATTATGATATTGACTTGACATATTATGATGATTTCTTGACATATATGAAGATAGGATTGCCATATGTAGGTTGCCTGAGCCCGTTAACTTTAGTTATGCAAGAAATGTTGCATATTGAGATATTGGCAAAGTAAGTAATGTAATAAAGCGAAAAATTTCCCTGAAAAAGGTGAGTTCATATATAATTGATAGATTGTACATCATCAAACTTAATAGATGGATATTTACATTTATGAAAATTGCGGGTTGTTATAAGTTAATGTTTGATGATTCATTTGAGACTGAAATATATGTGATGGTTGAATGGATGAATGATTGAATTAAGTTTCTGATGGATAATAAGATGAGTAATGTTGATTGGGTTGAATTATGGTGAAAACTGTTGTGATGGTGAAAACTATTGTTGAAGTTGAGGATTGTTGTAAGGAGACTGATAAGTATTGAAGTGAGGTGTGTCATCTGCTGATTTTCAACGAATGCAAGTAGATCTTGATTGCGTTCACGCGTAATACGGACTTCATTTGCATGGAGTTTGTGTTGTTCAAGATATGCATGAAGTTGATTAAAGTTAGAGGTATGCAAATCTTTAACTAGCTTGACATCAGTCACAAACTTACTCCATTCATGTGGAAGACTGTTTAAGAACTTGGTATTAACTTGAAATTGATCCATTTTCATCTTGTAGATGTTCATGTCATTGATCAGCTGAGTAAATCGCAAGTAATACGTATGAAGTGATTCCCCCTTGATGTGAGTAAACTTATCAAATGCATCATACAACTTACATTCTCTTTCTTGCTTTGTCAAAGATGTACCTTGCATCAGTAATTGAACTCTCTCCCATAAATCTTTAGCAACTCTGTGATGATTCACAAGTGAATAGATATCAGCAGGAAGACCTTGAAGAATGATATTGGTAGCTTTCATATCACAATCAGCTTGAATTTTCTCAGCAGCAGATAATTCAGCATATTTCTTTGTTCTGATCACACCGTTCTCTTCAACCGTAGGCCAAATGAGAGGACCATGTTCAACTGATTCAAGTATCATTCTTCTGTGCTCTCTATTTTGCATGTATAATTCCATTCGACTTTTCCAAGAATCATACAGGTCCTTGTCCAACATAGGTGGACGATTGTCAGCACCGGAGAGTATCATGTACTCAGCAAGAGTATTCTTTTGTCCAAGTGAAATCATTGGATCCATTTCAATGTGATAAGATTAAAATGATCGGACAGTGATTGGAGGTTGTTGTGTTAAAGTGAGTTTTGATTAATGAGGTTTGAGTCTTTCGGAATACACGGGATTTTACAATTCTTGATAAAACCGAGAAATCGAATATTCACGGGATTTTACAAATCAAAGAACAACCGTATAATTCACCTAATGAACATGTATAGTTCTCCTTAAAAGATGTATAAATCGCCCTTGCAAATAATACGTATAATTCGCCTTCACAAAAGATATAAATCGCCTTTGTAAAGAAAAGTATAAATCGCATTTACAACAGACGTATAAATCGCCTTTACAACAGTCGTATAAATCGTCTTTGTAAAAAGAAACGTATAAATCGCCTGTTGAATACGTCACGTATAATTCGCCTGTAGTAAACGTATAAAATGCCTGACCAATTAGAAACGTATAATTCGCCCATAGGACACGTATAAATCGCCCAATACACTACGAAACTCAAAAACCAAAAATCTTAAAAAGACTCACTTTTTAACGTTTTTACCTGATTTTTCTTGTACTTCTTACCTATCTAAGACTATTAGAACCTTGAAAACACAAACTTTAATGTTTTTGACACTAAAAATTTGAAATCAAGATTCTTGGTACAAAACCCTCTTTTTAACCAAAAAGACTCAAAAAGATGATATTTTTATGGCTTTTGAAAGATTTTCTTGTACTTGTAGTCTATACTAAGATAACTAAGAAATAAAGTTAAAAGCTTTATGGTTTTTAAACCCTCAAAAGGTGAAAACCTTTTGATGGATTCGAACCAAACTCACGCAAAAAAAAGGTATAAAAAACGCACACAAAACCTTCACAAACACCCCATGGCTCTTGATACCAATTGTAGAATATCTTAACACATGTATGGAATGATTCACTTAGAGTTTTAGAGAGAGAAAGAGGTGGTTGGATGAACACTTAGAGAGAGAAAGAAAAATGATAATATTAGCTTAAGTGAAATGTGACAAATGAACAACCAACACCCTCTCCAAGCTATGGAGTGGGTACTTATACTCTAGTCTTGGCCGGCCATGGACCCTTAGTGGGCTTATCCATGGGCCTTTGGCCCGGTTAGCTTTATAACTTAACCTTACAACTTACTACGAGCTACGACTAACTATATTGGTAGTGACTGACACTTTTTCGTATTTCTAACACAAATATTATGCTATGATATTTGTACACATGCCTTAAATATTTGTACACTTGGTTTAAATGAAAACATTACATGAAATTACGGTTTTTGAAATAAATGTTAACGTATAATGCTTGTTTTGAAATAACGTTGTAAATGGT
>BQNB010157493.1:0-15143 GCA_026074375.1 Tanacetum coccineum | reverse complement strand
TAAGGTGAGTTCATAGCCCCATCTTTTCTTCTTTAATGGTTTTCGTAACTATTTTCGGGGTGAGAATACATGCTTGTTTTACTAAGCAAAGTTATTGATTCCAATTTCATAAGCCTTACATGAATGTTTTTACTAAAGATTTTACTTGCTTTTCACATGATTTCTCAATGATTTGAAATCATTGTTTATCTATTTACAAAACCGTGAGTTTTAAACATATACCTATTTTCAATTGGACACAAGTGCTTGAAGGGTATTCTTGACCCGTTATTGTAAATTATCATAGGAGTACCTATTGCTAAAGAACCTAATATCGTGAATCGTTAACTACCTGTGATGGGTAGACACTAGTGTAATAAATAGTACTATGGGGTGACTCACCGTATGGGGTTTGAATTCTTTTGGAACACCCACTCTTAAATGGATATATTACTCTGAGAAGTAGGTATATAGCAATAATACATAATCTTTTTGGGCAAACTATATTTTCTCGTCAAAGGGATCGGTTGTCATGAGCTCAATGCGATAATTTTGTTACTTGACGCTGCATGTGTTGCATTGTCGTTGGCTGATCTTATACCTTGTGGTCCACTAATAAGCATACTTGATTTATTAAATTACTACTTGGATTTCGACAACAATTCTTTTAAATGTTGTAACGCTACTTTTCTTACTGAAATATTACTTGATTTATTTCAATACTGTTTTTACATAAACCTATGAATCCACCAACATTATTGTTGACTTTTTTGCATGTATTTTCTCAGGTTATATCTTGTTAGCTAAGCATTGGGAGCATTCGAGACGCGTGGATATGAACAAAACTCAAGGACTTGGTTTTTCTTCACATTCGATAACTATTTTTCCTTAAATATACAAAATGATTCATGTTTGAAATTTTGTAATTTGTTAAATTATAAATTATTGGGACCTGATTTTACTCTGAAATTTTAATCGAATGTGTCATTTTATTAACGTCTCTTTTGAGGTCGTTTTTTGTAACTTGTACTTTATACTATGAAGTAGCACCCCAAAGTGGTATTCCGCTGCGTTGTGATTTTATGGGGGTGTTACAGAGTCGGTTAAAGGTGATTAACAGTTCATGATAATTCGGGCAATAGTGGTCTAAACGCTACTTAGGCGATACGTAAACCGGAAATTTCTCACGTATAGTACTTGTGTCCAATTTTAAAAGCAAGCAATGTTTCTCACCCCAAGTTATAAAACAATTATTCAAAATGAGTAAAAGTGGGGCTATGAACTCACCTCGAGTCGGTGAAATGAAAGAGTAAACGTCTAGAAATATGATCACACAGAAACAAACGACGGTATATGGATGCGACCTAAAAGAATTTAGGTTTTGGCTTAGAATCGGAATGATGGAAAATGTGGATGATGCATTAAAGTTTACTTAAAAATACTTTGTTAATAAAACATTAGTGATCGTAATATGGTTTTTGGTATACAATAATATTAAATATATAAAACTATATATTTACATTTTGGTATTATATATATATATATAAGTGTATTGTTCGGCTCTTTACCCAATAAACCCAGCTTATAAGCTAGGATTCAAAATCACACATATGTGTGTATGTGTGTGTGTTAGGCATGGAGACAAAAGAACAAAAGGGGGACTAATTTGATCTTCCAATGAGGGCCTAAGAGAGGACTAGTACTAACCAAGTGGTGGGGTAAACATGTCTCCTAATTCAAAATTCAAAATGAAAATCCTATGTGTGTGCTTGTGTGTGTATTCGGTTGCAAACAAGACCAAGGGGGGACCAATTGGTCTCCAACATTCTAGGAATCATAGTGCTCTATTTTATTTAATTTCAAGGGTTCCATGCATATACTTATGTTACTTGTTTTATTCGGAACACGCAAATAACAAAAACGAATAACGACTTCACAAAATTTCTTGAAATTTTAAATATTAATTAAGAACGTAAAAATGCATCTACTGATGAAAGACTACGATGACTGGATTCACGGATCGCTTCCGGCAATGATTCTCAGATAAACGCGGGACAACTTCCTGGTATGATGTGTACTCCAAGAACATGGTGTCCGAATATGATGTGTACTCCACGAAAAGAATTATAGCAGTAACCAAAGTGAAAGTTATGAAGTGGTATGATTATGGTTATCTAGAGGAGATTGAAGTCCAAAGAAAAGATCAACAATTATACAAATTCAAAGAAGGTGACTTTCCAAGACTTCACCTCCATGATATTAAAGATATGTTGCTTCTCTTGGTTCAAAAGAAACTCTCCAATCTTAAAAGAGATGTCATTTTTGACTTGGGTGTGGCATTACAGATGTATCCCAGACCTATTGTCATTCTTAAACGGGTAGAAGACCTTCAACTGGGAGTCCAAAGCCATTAAAATAAGCTCAATATCACCGAGACAGAGACATTCAGGTTTGACATCTCCAACAGAACTCCATACACTGCATACAACAATCCTTAAGGAATTATCTATGTAGACAAGTACAAAAGAAATAGGTTGCTGCGCTCGGATGAACTCTACAAGTTTAGTGACGAGATGCTCACATCTGTTAGATCAGTTCTTCATGATGTTGCTTCTAACCTGAGAATGGATTACTTACCAAAGAGAAGATGGAGTAATTTAGATACACATTGGTCTCGCATCATGATCAAGGCTATCGATAAGCTGATGTTAGAAATAAGGTTAATGAGGAGCTTGGAAAAGTTCGTTGGTGGGAGAGATTACAGAGAAGACTTCAGACTGCTTGAACGAACAATATGACTTTGTCATACTTTATCCTACTCCATTTCAGGTCATTCTCTCGTAATTATAAACTTGTGAATATGTAAATAAGTAGTGTAAGACTAAAAATAGGCATATATAGTATTTGAGTACGAATTTTCAAGAATTTCTTAGTAAATTCAAAAAATTTCAAATTAACGTACTCAAATACCATATAATACCCTCATAAATTGAGGGGGAGCATCAAAATGTTCCACTAATAAGCTTGATATAAAATTATAACATTTTTCTCCCAAAATAATTTTCATACATATTTGAATAAATTGATATCCAAAATATCAAGAGATTTAACATTTTTGATAGGGGAGAAAATGTGATTAAAATATGTGAACTGCTTCCTCGTATGTGCTAAACAATTTTGGTTATCGATGCCATATGCAGGGGGAGCATTTCTAGAAAGTAAAACCATCGAGGTACTAAGTGTTTTGATTTATATCAAAGTACCTCGATCGATGCTTTCAAATGGTTTTAAGGCCGTGAACAATACCAAAAGACTGAACATGTATTTAATTACTTGGAGTTATAAGGTGGTTAGGTATAGGTGTTCATTCCCACGATCCAACTAGAACCGGAGGGATCTACCCAGGGACATTCCACTAGTTAGAATAGAAGTCCTTAGGTATGATAAAAAGGAGATAAAGTGAGAAAAGGGAAAAATGCAGACTAAGACAGAGCTAACACTAGAACAAACCCAAAAAGGTGTTAGTTATGAGGTCTTGGTAAGCATTGAAGGGGTTGAAGAATGAAAAATAAAAGTTAAGATAAATGGTGAAAAGACAGAAGCCCTCCTTACACTTAGGCAGAAACCGGGTTAATACATATGCTATCAGAAATACTAAGCTGTTGTCTGGTATTGAAGATAGTCATCATGGATCCGGTGATGCAATGCAAAACCCTCCCTGACCATTCAAGGTCTCTTAAAATACTCTTATTTCATTTCTTATGGAGATTACACGCATTTCATTTGACTCTCTCACTCCAAGTTAGTTAGTATTGAAAAGATGGCAGTCTGCTCTAGCCTTTGAGTACTAAAACCAAATATGCACTATTGAGTCTAGAGCCAAAAGAAATCATCCATAAATCCTACTAGGACACTATTCAAATATGTTTATTGCTCACACACTGTGAAGACAAGGAATAACTTCAGAGTCCTAAGCATTATCCTTTGATATTACCAGAACATCAGAGTGATACTAATGTATTCACAATGACGATGGAAATCCTTCTAGATCCAACATCAAACAAGCTCTGTGGTAGGTGACTTGTGAGATCCTATATGGATCAAATTGTGACACTGTATATCGATTCGGTCCATACTATGAATTGACGATTGATGAATTTTGAAATACATAAAACTCTCGATGTTTCACAAAATCACTTTAGCAAGTGACATGTCGATTGATTTTCAAATCAATTTTTATTTCAATCGGTGAGACTTTGTCTTGCTGGTTTACTCATACCGTGTTGTCTGCTTTGAGACGCTCTGGTAATGAGAACGGCTAGTGTAGCTGCGAAACCCTGTCAAAGAGATTCTTCAGAATTCTACCTGATCACAGGCAGTATTTATACTGATCAACGGGGAACCATGGTTATTGCAACCATATTCGACGAAGTGACAAAGATACTTTTGTCCATACATGTTGTTTATCACTAACCCATTAATGCAGGTAATCCTAATGGTGGCAGCAGCTGGATCAAGACAAGTCAAGACTCATAGCCACATGCTCATACTCGATCGACATATGTAATGACATCATGAAAGCTCAAGTACATGTTTCAAGACTTCTGCTACTCTGATACCGCATGTCTTTCTTGAAGTGACGAAGTATTAAAGTTAAAGAATTTAAAGAAATTTTCACTACAATGATATCGCACGTCTCCCATGAAGTGACGAAGTGTTAAATTTAAAGAATTTCAAGAAAGATGGCTACACAAGCTTTCAAACTCAAGAAAAGTATAAGCATGTCAGTCTAAAAGTCACATTTACACAAGATGGCAAAAGATCACAATAAGACGATAAGAGATTATGCTTGGTTGATGATCTCAAAGAAGTTCAAGTTCACATACAAGTCAAGCTTAAAGGAACAAGCTCAAGCCTAAAGTCTAAAGATCGCTACGCATATCACAAGTTGAAACATAAAGATTCAAGACCACGAATAAATACGAAGACATTTATAGAATGCTAGGCTTAAGATTTTTTGTAAAAGGATGTGACCTCCCTTAGGGGGAGATTGTTAAGAATCGAAAAAAGTCTCGATCACACCTAAAATATGTAGCTCGTTGGTCTTATTTAATTTTTGAAACCTTAGTAAGCTAGGTATAAAGGCCCAAGGCCCATGGAAAGCCCATTTAGACCCCATGGCTGACCATTAGACATTGTATAAGTACCTTCTCCACACATGGAGAGGGTGTTGGTTGTTCACTTTTTATTTCACCTAATCAAATATTCTCTCTTTCTTTCTATCTCTAAAAGTGTTCATCCTTCTACTTTCTCTCTCTAGTTCTTTGTCATTTGATTATGAGATTAGATAGTTCATATATTCTACATATACAATGCAGAAAACAAACATACAAAAACAAACACACACAAATATGCAAATTAATCTAAACTAAATCTAAACTACAACACTAATAAAAAAAAGAATTAAACAAGTTCGCTCCTTGGCAATAATGCCAAAAACTTGATGTGTCATTGTGCATAGGTAATATTATTATCAAGTTTATTATTTATATTTTTCTGACATTACCTAAAAACATCACTAACAGGCAGTGTACCAATCAGTTGTAGCTTCATTGGTATGTAGGGTGTCGATCACTAAGAGTGAGAGTGTTAATGCTTAAATCTATAAGTATTTAATTATCTAAGTTAGTCCTAAATTATTCTATTCTATGTTAAACCTAAGTTAATCTAAAACAAACGTAAGGGGGGTTTTCAATCTAAGACACTGGAATGATTTTTAGCTATCTAACCTAGGGTTTTGATGACAGTAACACACACAAGCTAATAGACATAAGATAAAGAAGCGGTCAAGCCTAAGGTAAGGGAAACGTACTAACCATATTTAATCCAATATAATGCAGGTTTTGTTTATAAGTGCAATGATCGTCTTATATCGAATGGGCATATCATTCCTAGGTTTAGACGATACTTCTTCCTAAACCCTAGACTTGGAAATTCTGTCACAATTAACCAAATCCACATCAAGCAAACATTGTTGAATTATAATCTATCTTAGAAGACAATAATGGTGATCTTATTGAATTCTATCTCACGGAGACTTTACTAACTTACTGCTTAACGGCTCTTTATATACTGGTAGTCCACTTGCCTAAATCTTTACTTAGGGAATCAGAATGTTATTTGTTAATCCTATATCACATGCTAGTCTAACTTGTTCACTAAACAAAGAGAAAAGACATGACGTTATTTGTGACCCTATTATTCCATATATATAAATTACAGATATGGAGAGCTATCCCGACATCTAGCCTACTCTATATTTTGTAATCCTAGATCCAGTTGAATGATAGGTCGCATACTTAAGCACATAAACAAGTATAAATTGATAAACATAATTCAGCGCAAAATGAATAAGCATGCGATCAATATAAACAAACCAAATATTAAATTATCATAAACATGGCTAATACCTAAAGGTATTAGCTAATAACCGTTGTAACGAATACAAACATGATTAAAGAAAGATTAAGGTAACCTAACCGAGTTAAACAAATGATACCAAAAACCAAACGTTTATTTAGAGTATAGGAATTACACGGGTTTCCTTATGGATTGAAGTGCTCTTGTAGGACCTTCTTGGCTTCTTTTGTCTTTTAAAAATCGAACTTGGTAGTTAAAGCATACCTAAAACTGAGTTTTTTTATTTATAGAGTCTAGAAATTGATTGATACGCCATATTGGGTGATGTAGGATACGACGTATTGGGTAATTTCACATAGGCTCCAAGATTATAATATTCTAGAATATTCATTAACCGCCTCTCAATACAGAGTATGTAAGCTTATGGATACGGCGTATTGAGTCTTCTCGTCATGGATGTCTTTGTGAAGTTAGGGCTAGGATACATCGTATCTTCTTGATGGATACGGCGTATTGACATAAAACCAGTTGGTTCTTCTTCGTTGACTAAAGTATTATATACGGTGTATCGTTGATGTAGATACGGCATATTCTTCAAAGTCAAGCGATGGTCTTTAAGTTCGTCAAAGACTTGGATACGGTGTATACTTCTAGAATAATACGCCGTAAACGTTGTTAGAATCAGTAGACTTTCTTGAACTCTTTGTTTATGCTCCATAATGCGTGCCTTTTCACTAACTTTCACCATATGCTCGATATTTATTGCAAATAATAAATATAATCAATTAAGTATCAATTCTTATATAAAAGAAGGTAAAACGAGCAATAAAGATAGGATAAATGATGCTATAAAATAGACGTTATTTGATGTCATCAACACTACGTATTTACATATTCACAAGATAAGACTATGAGACAGGACATGTTATGAGATAAGACCGAGTATAAGAAAGTCATATTGTCTACTGCATTAGCCTGTAGCCCGTCTCTAGTTTCCTTTCACCAAGCAATCTTTCTAAGTTACGCATAATCCATCGTTCCAGCAGTTGCTTGTCAATCAGATTCACCATAATTTCAGACCGATTATGATCCTTTTCCGTCCATTTTCTCTTCGGCATGTGTATGTTATAACCTAACTTGAAGTTCAGCAGCCGTTAATAGAGAGTTTCATGAACGGATTTGAGTGTTCTGTCATAAAATTTGTACAGTTCATTAGCCCGCATCAGTCTCTTTTGATTTCTTGAATCCGGATATACAACTCCCTTTGGATTATATGTTGTGGTGTATGCTTCTTTATAGGAGATTCCAGGAAATTCCTTTTGTGGCTTGGTGATGTTGAGCTTTTTCTGGTAACTCTCCACTCCAAGTTGTACATCTTTAACCCTCTTTAATGTTTTGAATAGCTTGTTTACAATGTTCTAGGTTAAATAGCTTGTTTTGAACATTAAGAAGAAGCATATCTTCAATTTCATTCAAATGTAATCTTCGAAAGTCACTGATAAGTGTAAAATACATATATCCGTTTATACCTAAAATAGCCCAATTAAACCCAAAACAGACTTAAAATGGCAAAAATATACTTGTTTTTGTGTTTTGTGTGTATAGGTACGGATATATCAAAAATCACAAGAAAATCATCAAAAACGGGCAAACACAGACACAAGGAACGGAAGAGCATAAAGGAAGCCAAGGATTCAAAGCCAAAGCCAAGAAAAGTCAACTCTTAGTCAACTATGGGTCAACAAAAGTCAAAATTAAAAGGACAAAAACTCCAAAGTTACCAAACAACCCCTCAAGTTTTCAAAAGTTACAATAATGGTCCCTAAGGCTTAATGGGCCCTAAACCTATAAAAAAACCTACCCGGATCCAAAGCCCATACCCGGCCCAAAATCCTAAAACCCATTACCATTTATAACTAAACCACAGGGGCTATTCTTGCCAAAAATGAAAGTCACTTTACACCTCAACTTTCATAAACCAAAGACAAGGACCCAAATTGCCAACACCCCAAACTCACACCCGTTTTTACCCAATTCAGTTAGAAAAAGGCGCCAACCATGGTTACTATTCATCATCTCTCCCAAAACACCACTCAATCAAAATTAAGGGGCTTTTTACAATTGAAGGTTAATTTGGACTATTCAAGTGAAGAACAACAAGATGGCAAGGACATATTTGTCAAATCAAGCACTCTCTTTGGCTCACTTAAGCTAAGAGGATACGCGGTAGGAAGAAAAGCACAAGGGGATGTTGATTTTACTCTTAAACACTCACACAACAAAAACAAGGTCACATCTAAGGATTGCCAGCTTGGTAATCCATGTGAGAGTGTGAAGTAATCTAACGGCTCAAAAGAGAGATCCAATGATTGAAGATTTGTACGGAGAAGATCAAAATGAGCATGCGCAGTAAGGAAGGCCTAGAATGTTCAGCTTCAGGCTATAAATAGCCTCACTATCACACACACACCATCTAGATAGTCTGGTATCATAGGTTTATAAATTAGAATTCATTTTAAAAGCTTTTATTGAATCTGTCATTCCATTAAGGAGTGTTTGGATTAAGAGGACTTGACCTCTAAAAGTCAAAATGACTTGTGAAATTTGTTTGAGTTAGTTGTATTCTCATTTTAAACCAATAGAAAAAGATATTTCGGAAGTTAGTTTTCATTTTAAAAAAGTTATGGATTAATTTGTATGTCTCAGCACCAGGGTACTTTTACCCTTTCTTGTTGCTTGTGAAAATATGATCTAACCTTTCCAAGGCTTATATATTGCTTGATTTAAGTTTATACACTCATAGTGAGTGTGTTAAGTGCAGTAGTAACCACAAGGTTACCTGCATTTTTGATTTCTAGCTTGTAGGTTGTGTTTTTATGATTTGGATTTATAGCCTTTAAGTAGTTTAATAAGTTTTCAAAAGCTAGGGTTCTGAATTAGCTTATTAAGTTCTTTAGCTTAAGTGGATTTTGTGCTTTTTAAGTTTCTTTCTGAGTTTGTAGGATTGATCTTAATTTTCAGATAGGGTAAAGTGTTTGTAGCTTTAGAAGCTTTTCATTTCTAGCTTGTAGACATCATAAGCTACTCAGAACACTTTTTGCTTTTTCATTTGAGCTTAAAATGAGCTTTGTGCATGCATTTTAGTGAAATCAAAGTTTTTCAAGCTCATAAGCTCACTTTCTGCAATCAGTTCTTCATAAGCTCTTTTTGAGCTTATCTTTGAGTTTCAGCTATTATTGTTTTCATTAAAAGTTCTTAAAAAAGTGTCTTCTTTAAGTTTTAGTAATTAGTTTTTGATAAAAGTGAAAAAATAAAAAAAGTGCAAAAAGATGGGGGTTTGCCAGACTTGAACCCACGACCTCCTTCTCACAAACCATACGTCTTACCAATTTGCTTCAATAGCTCATCCATCCATAACTCCCACCTTTTAATATTATTCACATTTTAATCCTTTTCTTTTCATTATAAGTCGTTAGCTATCAAGTCTCATTTACCCAGCTTATTAGATAAGTTGGGTAAGTTTTCTTATTTTTCCCCCAAACTTTGTTATATCTTTGACTTTTCCTGAAATTTTGAGATTTTTCCATTTAGTAGATTAATTTTAATCATTTTTCTTAGGTTTTAACTTTCAAAAATACATAAAAAATAGAAAAAAGTTTTATAAAAATACAAAAAAATAGTTTTTAGCATTAGATTAAATACTTTTAGGTTTACATTCAGAAAAATCATTTTCAATACTTTTAGGTTTACATTCAGAAAAATCATTTTCAACACTTTTAGATTTTAATTTTCATTTTTAAGCCTTTATTTTTAATTTTAAAAATAGGATTTTAATTTTAAAAATAGTTAAAAATAGTTTTCTGAGTTTTTAAGTTACTTTAGACTTTTCTAAGTTTAAAAATCATTTTTCTAAATTTTTAGGACTTAATTTGCTATTTTTTAGGATTTAATTAGATTAAAATAGTTTTTAATTCATAATAAATTCAAAAATAATCAAAAAAATGTTTTTCTTTTTCTTAAAATTTTCTTTTGTCCTAATTTAGGTTTAGAAATTTAGTTTGCATTTTTAGGAGTTAATTTTAGTGTATTTGCTTATTTGTCGCGTTTTATTTGCTCCCGTTAATTAGTTTAAGTGTTTAATTGCTTTTAAATTGTTGCTTTTATTTATTAGTTATAGATACTCACAAATATCTTTTCTCTCATTCGAATCATAATCCAAGCTAAAGCAAGGTTTCAATTTCACAAGTCGTTGGGAAAACGACCCGGGTGATCGTTCTTCCCCGTTAAATATACGTAATATATATTATATATATCTTTTAGAGTGAGCTTTTCTTAAAGGAGACTTTAGGAAAGTTCTTAATTGCTCTTTAGGAATATTATTAGTATATTTTATAGCATATATAGAAACTAGCAATCAGTTTTTGGCGCCGCTGTCGGGGACTTGTGTTAAAGAGTCCTCGAAAGTTTCATTTTTGCTAAATATTTAAAAAAATCAAAAAAATTTAAAAAATATAAAAAGTAAAAAATATTTTTCTTTTCTTTTTACTATAGTTATCTTATAAAAATAATATATAAAAAAATCAAAAATATAAAAAAAATTGTCTTTAAAAAAAATAAAAAAATAAAATACACAAAGTTAGTAAACGAACACCAACAAATAATACTTTCAATTGAGGTATTATTATAAATAAGTTCCGGTGAACTTGCAAAGTTCCCAAATCGAACAAAAGATTCAAAAACTTGCCATTTGTGTCACTTACGAAATACGGCTCACCTTAAGAAGCAATTTTTAAGAGCTACCGTGAAGTAAGTTGATTATTTGGTTTAAGTTGTCTCTCATTTTGTCCGTAAATAAAATATGTTGTTTAAAAAATTGAAAAACCAAAAATAGTCTCCTTAAACCTCTTTTTCATTTAATTCTTTTTCACATCCTTCTTTATTTTTAATTCTTATGGCGTCTTATCGTTTGAAACCCCTCTTCGCAATTAAGGAATGCTCGTCTTGTGGAAGCTTCTACACTAGAGAATGTTGTTCAATAGGAAGTCTTAAAAACAAGATTCTTGTTCCCGAACCCGACTCTTCTCCGTGTTGTGCAAAGTGTAGAACCCCGGTTGATGGTTCTTATTGTCGTGGATGTACATTTTTACGAAAGAAATTCGAGGAAGATTTGCTTACGTATTGTGTTGAAAATGGAATTTTCCAAGACTTTCAAGATACTTCCGAATCATCCGATGATAATACCAACGTTGTTAATGCTCCTCGAGAGCCATTCGTTGTCAATCAAGACCCCGGTGAAAAGTCTTCGCAAGGTCCTCCACTTATTAACCAAAATTGTTGTTACGAGTGCGGTGATTCATTAGATGGAATTTTTTTTGTCAACAATGCATTTGCAAGTTTTGTGGGAAAGGTGCTCATTACGGTTATAATTGTCCACCAAAAGTTTCGATTATCTCTAATCCAGAACAATGCAATCAAACCATTAATGAGCTCCCACAGATTTTGCCAAATGTTCATCCTACATGCAATTATGAAGATGAGAATTCATTCATCTATGATTCCAAACCTCATTCTTTCAATGTTTCTCCAAGTGTTCTCACCTACCCTCCACAACCCCAGTTCGAGACATATTCGTGCGAGTTATGTGGAAACGATTCTCACTACGGTTATGATTGTCCATCATGATTCCTGCTTGTCTATGAGCCGGAACCGTGCTACAATCAAAACTTTAGTAATAATTATTATCCACAAAATTCACCAAGTTTTCTCAACGAATATCTTAGTTGTTTTTTTTATGCTTAATTGCGGGTCTCACTATGATTATCAATGTCAACCGATCAATGAAACTTACTATGAACCTAATCCGAGTTATGATTATTCCGGTTTTGACCACCCACAACCCCCGCAGGACTCCGTCGATTGTCAAGAAGCCCTTGATAAAATTCTTGAAGAGCTTGAAGAAATAAAACGAGATCAAAGAATGTTAAAGGAATTAAAAAAGCGAATCGCGGAAGAACAAACGGCTAAAGAGAATATGAGTATCGAGGAAATGAGGCATGAGCAGCAATTGGTTGATTACAAAATTAAAGAAATCATGAATGATTTGGGTTATAAAAGATTTCGAGGCGAGAAGATTGATGAAGAATACGAGAGAGATTGTGAGATTAGAATTCGAAAACTTAAGCAAGATTTTAATGAATGGGGCAGCGAAGTTCGAAAAAAGGAGCAAGCTTACAATGAAGAACAGTATTCTGCTGCCCGTCGTCGCATGCTTTCTATTCCTTTTGTCGACGAGGATGATTATATTCCTTTAGGAGATATTATTGCTCGATATTCTACGTCTAAAGCAATCACACCCGACTTACCGATCGAAGAACCCGATAATTCTCTAAATATGGGGGATGAGCATCTCGACACTATTCCGGCAACGGAATCGGACGAAGTAATAAAGTCTAGTGTTGAGAACCTTGTCCCAATCCCAAGTGAGTTCGAGGGTATTTCCGACGATACGAGTGATGTGCCTAATTGTGATAATAATCGTATTAATGTTGAGTCCGATCTTGTGGAATCTTTGATTAACCGTGATACTTCGATTGTTTATTCTTCTAAGATCGACCCTATTCTCGAGGAGTTCGCCGGTGAACTTGCTCATATTGCTCCAATTCCACCGGGAATTGTTGAAGCCGATTTTGATCCAAATGATGATACTTCGAGTGATGACGATTCTTTTGAGAACATCGAGTACGTTGATGCATCACCTTCCTATTCAGAGCTCGTTAGCTTAGAGAAGGTTAATGATGTCGATCAAGAAGAGAAAGAGTTTGATTTAGAAGATATTTTTCAAATCCAAGACGTTAACCTTCGTGAGAAATTGTTGAAAATAAGTCGTCTTATTACTAATATCGAAGCTTTGAAAGACAATCCTAATCCTATTCCCGTTACGGATAGTGATTCGTCCAATATTTCTCTTTCTAATTCGAATAATTCTTTACCCGAATTCGAGACTTTTAGCGATCATACGGAAGAGACGAGAAGTGGCAGTACCACTACTCATGCTAATTACTCTCTTCCCGAGTATGATTCGTTTCTTTTTTAGATTGAGCCCGATCAGGAGGGGTTGATTAGCATTGATAATTCAAATGACACTCTTTTGGAACTTCCCGAGTTTGAATCATTTCATTTTGATCTTTATGATAATCCGTCATTTCTACGTCCTCCTCCGGAACCACCGGATGTTGAGATTTGCTTACATTTTGAGCCCGATGTGCTCGTAATTAACAATTTTGATGAGCTTAACGAAGACGAATATTTTGATCCAGGGAGAGGTGAGATTATTTTTCTCTAAAATGTTGAAGATGACGATTCCTTCACAATTGTCATTCAGACTTTTCTCCCGTTTCTCACCTACCCTAAGGTTTCTCCTTTACTTTCCTCTTCCAGAAATGAGGACACCATTTTTGACCCCGGCATCATCACCTTTCCATTTTCTTATCTAGAGCCGGTGGCATTTTCAATGGAAGTTTCTTGTTCTAAGTATTGCTTTCCCTAAGGACAAATAAATTCAGGGATCGAGTCAAGCTTGCGACTCGGTGACCAAAAACAAGCCACTTCGTGGGAGTTCACCCCATGCCTATCCTTTTCTATTTTCTTTTTATTTTTAATGTGTTGTGATGTGTTGAGGCTAGCCTTTTCCGTTCTTTGTGTTTGTTGTTTGTACTTATGATTTTTATAGGATTGAACCAACAATTTCTGAAGCCTCTCGTGTTCGGTGTTGTGTCCCATTTCACTCGAGCTTCCTATCCTTTGTTTGCAATTAGTTTGGGGAAATCCGATATCCTTTCATCTTATCGATTAACGTCTATCTTTGCATAATTAATAAACGGCTTAGATTTGCGTAGAACCCGCCTTAAACATTGAGGACAATGTTTCGTTTTAGTTTGGGGAGGGAATCTATCGATTTGATGTTACCTGCTTATTGTTTTGTTCTCGCGTACCCGTTTTCCCACAAAAATAGCAAAAAAAAATTAATTTTTCAGTCTTGTTATTTAGTTATATATTAAAAAAATAAAAAAAAGTAAGTGTTTAGACACGAATGTAGGTTTTCTGTTGGTGAGAATAAGAAGTAATTTTTGACCCGATCAAACATGTTGAGTTCTAGCTTTCTCCCTTAACAATTAATGATGATAGTTTGTGCTAGTCTCATGTAGACTTTAAACATGCTAAACTTGAAATCATTAGTAAATGAAGACTTGTGTTAATCTCAAGTAGATTTTAAATATGTCGAGTTAGATTTTATATAGGCTAAGTATTTGCGAATTTCTTTATTAGATGTTTTAAATTGCAAAGAATAAGAAATGATAGTGTTAATTACGAATTAGGATGCTAAACAAAGTTTATTTGGAAAACTTTAAGGCTTATAAAAATAACTTGTGGTTTTTCTTCCCCGAAGTTCTTAAAATAATTAATTATACGTGTTCTCTTTAATTTTTACAAATTGGAGTTATGCTCTTAAAAGTCTGATCAACATATTTAGAGAAAAAGCTTTATTGATGAAGTCGACATCATTTGTAAATAAGAATTTTGGTTCAAGCTTATACTTTGGTTTTCTAAAATGAAATTTTTCTATTTGCAAAAATAATGTATTGAATTATTATTAATATTAAAAAAAAGTGATGAATAAAAGGATGCAAGTTATAAATCCTTAGTGTTAATAATTAATATACAAACTCCATCGCAATAAAGTACAT
>BQNB010157492.1:0-15143 GCA_026074375.1 Tanacetum coccineum | reverse complement strand
TATGTATCAAGTAATTTCACAAAAGTATGCTTGAAATTTTTTTAAATTTGAGCATAATTTAAGCATTTTAGTGTGAAAAAATAGGACAAGTATCATTCTAATTCTCATCCCCCTACTTGAATTATACAACGTCCTTGTTGTATAGATAAAAAATTAAATACGGGAATTTAAAAGAATTAGAATGAGAAACTCCCCTGATATTTTGCTCGGTAGATTCTCCATGTTGCGTTAATGAGCAAGAATGTGTGTTGTAAATGCGTCTGAATGCCAGCATGACTACAATCACACATAGGACTTTAGATGATTGATACTTCACCAACTTCGTCGATTTATTTGCTTTTATGCGAGGTCCTGTGCAAATTATAGGAAAAAACATGTATTCCTATCTTGGTACCTACGGTTAATTTAAACTAAACTAAATACTAAATACTGGTCAGTTTGTTGAATACACCATATCATGTGCATGAATATGCCATATTGACAAAACTAACAATAATGTTTTTCAAGTGCATAAAAATAAAGGACTGATAACGTCTAGACAATCAATACGTCGTATGGTAAGGAGCGGATACGCCGTATTGATGTCTGGGAAGACAGACTCGATAAAAATAAATAGCAATCCGGGTTGTCTCCCCGGAAGCACTTTTGTTTACAGCGAAGTCTTTAAGTTAGACTTTTTCTTCAGCTTCCTTTCATTCGGCTCTTGTTACCATCCATCCTTCGTTCATCATGCGAAAGATATCTCGATATGCATGGATTGCTTCCTTACTTGTATTCGTCAATTCATCGTATTCGTCTTCTTTAATAGCAACATATTCTTCGTCATCTCTGAACGAATACTTGATTATCTCGAATCTTCTAATATTACAAACCGGCAACTCATGATCATCAAACAATTCACATCTTTCCTTATCTTCATGTCCATTTTCATATTCTCTTTCTTCTTGATCATGGTCGGAAATCTCATAACTATCTCATCTTCTCCAACCATTATTACTTAATTCATCATCTTCATCGATTAATCCTTCTATGATAGCCTTATTTCTTAACGCTTTATCTTTCAGCTCGTTATCCTTCAAAGCATCGTACCATTCTAAATCTTGGTAACAGAGCGTGTTTCCTATAATGTTAGCTCCTGGTAAGATTACTCCATTATAATATCCATATTCTTTCCAGCTACAGGTAGGCCACTCCGAATACCTACTTTTATAATTAAATAGTTTACAATAATACACAACTGGAGCGGGTTCACTCCATACTCCAGTGTCAGTCCTTGGTTTTTCGTGTACCCATGGCATGTTCTTGTTCCATTCATAAATCCAATCATCCTTGTATTCGTCATAAGTCTTGAATCCCTCAATGTCTTTAGTAAGGAGACCAGGATCTATCTTAAGTAGGTAATTGAACTCTTTGAATTTTTTGCACAGCGGTGTTTCATAATCGAACAAGTTTGTTTCAATCCTAAAACATTTCATTAATTTCTTGTTCATCATCGTGATTAGTTTCCTCAAGATCGGAAGTTTCTTCATTTGTTGGCTCAATTTCGTCACTCCCCAACTTCCAGTAGTCCCACAAAGCTCATTTAGTGAATATATCCATAGCTTTGTATCTATACCAATATTTAGGGCAACTCAGTTTCCAAAACCTAGGGATCATAGGGTCCCACTTAATTATTGGGGTGTTAACTTTTCCAGTGCGAGAAGGCGGGTAATATTTTCCAAAAAAATTGGCAGTTAAATCGACCCAACTAGTAATTGATCCTTTAAATTCCCATCAACTATCTAGCTGCCACGCATGCTCTAGCACATGAGATGGCAAACAACAGACAACTCTAAGTTTTAATCTTGATTAACATTGGGTAAATCGAATTGGCGTCCATAAAAAAAAATTATACAGTTAACATCCATTTTATATTATATTTATTATATTTAATACTTTAATCTTGATGGTCCGGAGCATTAAATGTTGTTGCTTTCGGAAATTAGGATGTTAATTGTGATCAATTTTTAAGGAAGTATTTTCGATATGCTCGAACCGATCTTCCCTATGAGTTTCCCACTAAAAGCATTCTTTTTTGCAAATCATCAAGGAACTGCTTCTCTTTGTTGTTTAATTTTTGATTGTGTATTGTTTATAGTTCCGTTCCGCGGGGGGGGGGGGGGGGGGGGGGGGTGGGGGTGGGCGGGGGGGGGGGGGGGGGGGGGGGGGAGGTGGGGGGGGGGGGGGAGGGGGGGGGGGGTGGGAGGGGGTGGGGGGGTGGGGGGTGGGCGGGGGCGGGCGGGGCGCGGGGGGGGGGGGGGGGGCGGGGGGGGGGGGGGGGGGGAGGGGGGGGGGGGGGGGGACGCGGCGCGATTGTGTCAGCTCAGTAGAGCGTTCTGTGTCAGTGGGGAGGGGGGTATATAGTTTCTTAGAGGCTTCGGGGAAGGAGGCGGGGCGGGGGTGAGGGGGGAGGGAAGAGTGGGGGGGTGGGAGGCTGGAACAGGCGCTTTATGGGGGGATGGAAGGGGGGATGGGGAGGGGGAGAGGGGGGGGCGTGGGGCGGGGAGTATGGAGGGGTTGCGGAGATGTTAGGCATAGTAGGTGGGGGGGAGGAGCGGGTGAAAGGTTCGGGTGATTTCCCCCCCCGGAATGATTAGGGGGGGGGGTGATAGGGGGTCTTAGGGGGAGGGTTTAGGAGGTGAGGAGGGGGCGTTCGTATGGACGTGAGGGTGGATGGATGGGGCTGTTGGGGGTGGGGTGGGGGGTGGGGATAACTTTATTCTTTTAATCTTATCCCATTAACCGTAATACTTGTAATCCCTGAATAGTAATCTCTTGATCATTATTCACACATCATTTGTTATTTTTTTTTTCTCGTTGTTTATTTTACTTCTTTGCCTGACATCTCTTCTTCTATCAACTAGCCCTGATATGTATGACTTGTCATTAAGGTAAAAATATCAGCAAGATTTTTTCTAAAGAAAGAATAAAAAAATTAAACCAACCTAAAATTCAACTCCGTCCAGATCATCGATACGTCGTATTCATAGAAGTAGAAATACGTCGTATAATTCTGTGAGACGAATACGTTGTATTGGATAGAAAGTTGGATACGCCGTATCCAATGGTAGTGGATACGCCGTATCGGTTTATCGACCAGAACAATGTATTATAAAAAACAATTAAATCACACAAACAATTAAACACACAAATATACAAAAATAATATTATATGAATATCACGAAATTCATACACTGAATATAAACTATTCTAAATTATACTAATCCTAAGGGTTAGATCTAATCTAATCTAAAAACCAAAATATCAAATAAAAATTAAGATTAATTCTCACTCCTCGGCAGCGGCGCCAAAAATTTAATGTGTCATTGTGTGGTGTTATTAAATTATGATTCAAGTTTTAAATTTATATTTTGCCGACTTAACCAAAAACAACACTTTAACGGGCAGTGTACCCGATCGATGGGAGTTTCATGGTAAGTAGGGTGTCGAACACTTGGAGCGAAGTTAAATCTTTCAATTTATTAATACTTTGGTTTTTCTAATCTAAGTTAGTCTAATCTATGCTAAACCTATGTTAATCCTAAATCTAATGTAAAAAGGGGGTTTTCAGCTTGAGAGACTGGCACAGGTTTTGTGGTGGCTAAAACCGATTCAAGATACTTTAACCTACGCAAGCAAATTAAAAGAAGATAAAATTTATATTTTGCCGACTTAACCAAAAACATCTTCCAAGATATTTTAGTCCTATATCCTTTCCTGGATACGGCGTATTATATCTTGTTTTCGTGGTCTTTGGTGAGCGCAGGCACAGATACGTCGTATCTTCCTTGATGGATACGGCGTATTGGTCTTCAAAATTGTAATCTTCAAAATATCTTCGTTTAAGCTCCAAAATGCGTGCCTTTTAGTTAACTTTCACCAAGTACTCCATAATTACTGCAATTCTCAAATATGAACGATTAAGTAACAATTCTTTGCAATAATTATACAAAATGGGTTAATTACATGGGATAAATGATGCTATAAAATAGACGTTATTTTATGTTATCAAATATCCACAAAATAATGTGCTTAACCAACTAACACAAACAACATAATCAAAATTAAGAAGAAGATTAAAAGCATAAACACTAACACATCTCAAATCTTAAGCAAGAAAAAGCTAGGAAAAAGAAGAAGAAGAAAGTTGCACTTTTACTCATAAATTCAAGGTTTGTCAACATATTCTTCTTCTGACACCTATATCTATATTATTCTAAATGATCTTCTTGCATTACAAATCAAAAGATAAGATAAACAAAGTCTAATGAAATAAACAAAGTGTAATGCAAGAGTGCTCTTCTAAAATGCTTAAGGTCTTGTAGAAAGTTAGTTGTTTCTTCTCAAAGTTTTTCAAACCATTGACTCAACTGGAATACTTTCTAAAAACAATACAAGGAAGATGTATTTTTGTCTGAGAAGAAATTGTTACGTTCTACATGATATCGAGCACACCGCAAAGTATTATACTTACATGTAAAACCAAATAAGTATCAATATAATTACATTATAGGGGAAAGAATGGTGCTCTCGGACAATTGATGCAGTTGTTGATGACATCAAATAACGTCACTTATTATATCATTTATCCCATCTGTTTTGCCCACTTTTATATAATTATTGCATTATTTGGTACTTAATTGCTTTAAAGTGGATAAATGCAGTAATTCAGGAGTGTTTTGTGAAGACAAGCTAAAAGGCGCATAATTTGGAGCTAAAATGATGATATTTGAAGATTGCGGAAATTTCACTAATACGTCGTATCCAACTAAAGAGATACGGTGTATCTGCGCCAAGACTTCACAAGAAAACGCGTTTGACTAATTCCCAATACGGCGTATCCATGCTGTCTACATACGCCGTATCCATGAAGATAACTATTCGAAGATACAGTAAATCAAGTAAATTGGGAATGATATCACTGATTGATTTAAACGTAGCGTGCACTCCAAGTAATCCAACCCAATACGCCGTATCAAGCTTGCCAGATACGGTGTATCTAGTCTTTTTCAGACACTATAAATAGAAGACTCAAAAATGAGTTTTAAGTGTGCAATATCATATTCTTTATACCATACTCACTAAAAGACGAATTTTAGAAGAGAATATCAGCCACCAAGGTCAAGCATTGATCACGACTCCATAGAAGACATCGTGTAATTTTTACTCTCTTAATCGTTCAATTTTAATTGTTTGATTACGCTTGTATAATTACAAGGCTTGTGGGCTAATACCCTCGGGTATTAGCCATCTTAATGAAAGTTTAATGTTTGGTTTGTTTTAAAATCGATTTCTTAATTTATCGTTGATTGTTTAATTATTGTTGGGATTCAGAGCTTCTACACTTAGTACTGCTAGTTATAGTTAGGTAGTACTGCCAGTACATTGTTAGTACTGCCAGTATAGTTAGTACTGTTAGTATAATAGTTAGTACTGTTAGTTATATAGTTAGTACTGCTTAAGTGATATGCATGAGTTATATTAGGAATAGATATGCATGATCACTTGACGCGTTTTGTAAGCCCATCAGGGTTTTCCTTAGTGTATAAAAGGAACCCTACGGCATAGTTAGAGATATCAATTTTAATAGAAGCAATACAAGTTTTCATCGTTAGTTATTATGTAACCTAGGCAAAATATTTTGCAATCAATATATATTCAAAGTTTTGTTTACATTGTTCTTAGTATTACAAGTTAGATTCCGCATAACTTGTAGTATTCATAATCATAGTTTAGTTAGTTTGGATCTATCCAAGTTAACTAAGCTTTAACAAGCTAAGAAGATCTATTCATTAGGACTCACAATTATGTTTATCACCTCATACTTGTTTATGTATTTGAATATGCGACCTATCATTCAACTGGATCTAGTGATACGGACCAAGTAATCTAGATACCGGGATAGCTCTCCATATCGTGTTTCATATTACTAGACCAATAGGATCACAAATAACGTTTTGTCTTTGTCTTTGAATTATGAGCTTAGTTGGACCGGTAGGTGACCCCGTTTATGTTTCAGCAATCATGCTCTTAATTAACTAATAAAGATTTGAATAGTGGACTACCAGTATATAAAACACCGTCAAACAATAAGTGGGTAAAGTATCGTTGGGCTAGGGTTTTAATAGGATCACCATTGCTTTAATTCTCTAACATAGATTATAATTAAACTAAAGGATGCTTTATGCGGATGCGTTAATTATGACAGGATTAATCGTGTCTAGGTCTTAGGATGATGTCCCGCCTAAGTCTTAAGAATGATATGCCGCTTCGAGATAAGTAAATCATTGCACTAAAACAAACAAACCAGCATTGAACCGGGTTTAATATGGCTAATACAATTGTATTTATAGAGATCGCTATAGCTATGCTGTTTTTAATTCCCGGGCTTTAATTTTATAAATAGTATTCTTTGTTGACTGATCACGTGATACGGGCGTTCTACCATTGTGATACGACGTATCGAACCTTCTGATCAGGACAGCGTATTGAGTTTTACTGTCTAAACGGCGTATCTGTTTCAAGACAACACGGCGTATTCAGTAAGCTCTATAACGGAGTACTGATATTCACAACAGACCCAAACGGCGTAAATAATTAAATTAAAAACTGGTGTTAATTCATCATCTGATTCATAACATAGTAAAACTCTATCTAGTTTGATTTCATGCTAATTCTCTCATCAGAGACATATCCTCTGATTCAATGTCCATTTGTTTTAGGTTAGTGACATATGCCAAGAAGTTCAACGAAGAACTACTCTCACCTTATTAAAACCCTAACATAAATTTTCGCAAAAAAGGGAGGCTCTTACGATACACCTAGTCTCATAGAATCAATTCACCTGAGTTCAATCACATTTTTGACATCAAGGAACAATCAGAGGAAAGGGAAAGAGAAACAATGATGGAAACGATGGAGCAGTATATGAGCAAAACCCGAGAAAATTACGGGTCGGGCGTTACTAGGCCTACGATCAATCAAGATACCCCCTTTGAATTGAAGGGGCAATTTCTCAAAGAACTTCGTGACAATACTTTTAGTGGCTCGGAACACGAAGATGCAAATGATACATCGAAAAGGTTCTAGAGATGTTGACTAATACCACAACCCAAAAGTAACTCAAGAGTAAATCATGCAACGAGCCTTCTAGTTCCCTCACTGCAGCTGTAAGTAGATGGCTTAGCACCAGCCATCAGATCAATTACAACCTGGGAGATTTCCTCAAAACTAAGTTTCTGAACAAATACTGTCCACCTGCATGCACCGCAAAGAAAATGGAGGAAATTAACAACTTCCAGCAGGAACCCAATGAAATCCTTTTCTGAGCATGGGAAAGATTTAAAGAATTGCTGATGAAGTATCCTCAACATTATTTGACCGACATGCAGGAAGTTATTTTATTTTACAATGGGCTTGATGTTCCAACCAGACAGATCCTGGACTCAAATGGTGCCATACCTTCCAAAAGTGTTGCTGATGCTAAAATAGCCATTCATGAGATGGTTGAATACTCTCAAAAATGGCACAATGGAACATCTTCTAGGACCAGAAGTACTGAAACTTCTGATGGGCTTGCTGCTATCCAAGCCCAACTCAACAATCTCGGACGAGAAATAAAGAAAGTAAATGAGAAAGTGTCACCAAACATGTGCCAGTCTCTCAGGCTGAAAACCCCCATATCATTAGACAACGTACATAGCATAGGTTTAACCAGTAAATAGACTAATTAAAATACTGATAGAATATATGATTAATGTTCCACTCTTATTGTTCGACACCCTACTTACCGCGAACTCCATCTTGACCGGGTACACTGCTCGTTAAAGTGTTGTTTTAGGTTTGTCGGCTAAATATAAATTTAAAAATTGATACTCAAATAATTGAGCCTACACGACAGCACATAAGGTTTTTGGCGCCGTTGCCGGGGAGTGAATTAATTAAACCTTATTCTTTTCAGTATTTTTAACCATTAATTAATTTAATTTAGTTTAGTGTAATCTAATTATTTAAATTGTGTTTGTATTTATTCGCATTGTGTGTTTAAATTCTGGCATTTAATTATTTTTAAATAGTATTCTGTTCTGACTGATCACCTGATACGCCGTATCCACCAGTTGGATACGACGTAACAAACCTTCTGATCAGGACATCGTATTGAGTTTCACAATCTAAATGGCGTATCTATTTTCCAAGCAATACGGCGTATTTTGAGAACTCAATACGGCGTACTGCTATTCAACAGACCTATACGGCGTATTCACATCAATTGAATACGGCGTATTTGTCATTTAATACAGTAACAGTAACAATTTTTTGCTTTCGATTTCCTGTTTTATGTGTTCCCTTTCCCAAGGGCACATCCTACTGATTATTTGTGCTTAACTACAGGAAACCGTTTGACGAACAATGGCTAAACCTATTCCGAATAATGCTCAAGGACAAAATCTACTGAACCAAGGAACGAAAGCAACGTGAAGATCAAATTCAGTAAGGAGTTATTAACTGAACTACAAAATAATACTTTCGGCGGAAGGTGTGAAAAAGATGTGATCGGACATATCAGCAAAGTTCTCGAAATACTAGATTTGGTCAAAATAGCCGGTGTGGACCATTTTCAACTCTGCATGAAATCCTTCCCTCTCTCACTTTCAAAGGGCGCAAAAGAATGGTGGATGAACGAGGGGAATGGAAATATTTCCACCTGGGAAGAGTTAGTGAAGAATTTTTTCAAGAAATTTTATCCCCTATCATGTGCTATCAATTACGATAAGATGTGCGACAACGATGAAGAAGGTCGTGACCTACTCGAATTCATACCTTGGAGAAACTCGAAGTTCAAGGACCATAAAAAAGTGGACGAGACGACTAAACGCGCACTATTGTATACCTGGATAGAAATTAGAAAAGTAGAAGGACTATTAAATGATGAAGTTTTAAGCGATGAAGATTGGGAGGAGCAAGAATACGAGAACCCTCCTAAATACTCAACCATAATGAAAATAACAGGAACACTTACAAATCGAGTGGTATGGATCTAAGTGGTGCACCTTAATCTGAGAATATAAATAATGAACAGCCTAACGAAGGAGTATGCAGAGTGGACAAATTCGAAGTGATCAAATACACGATTGGAGATAATGAATAATTCTTATCCATATGCACACGCGAAAGTGGCTCTTGGGAACGAACTGTTAACGGAGTATCAAGTATTTACTATGACATCTTTCACAAAAAGGATGAAAGATGGACCGTACATCGCACTAAGTAGAAGAGAAGGAAAAAGGTCGAACTTAAAGATCAGCTGAAACAAAAGTGCTTCCCGGGAGACAACCCGGTCATTTTAATTGTTTGTCGCATTTTAATTATTTGTTGCACGAGTTTGTCTTCCCAGACACTCTATACGGCGTATCGAACCCCTCTGGATACGACGTATAAAGATGTCTGGACGTAATCAGTTTTAAAAAAACTTAATATTTAATTTCCAGTATTTAATTGTTTTTACAGGAACAATACAGCGTATCCTAGGGTTTGGGATACGGCGTATTGAACCCTGTACAATTATGTGTTTAATTATTTTCTTGTACCATTGTAGCGAGATAGAATTTGCACTTGTCTTCTAATCTCTTATAGATGACCTTGCTAAAACTATGATATGGTATATGCTGAAAAAGACATGTGTTGAACTTATCCGGGCATGCTGAAGCCCTAGTCAACACACTTTTTGCTCAAGAACGCATCTTGGAGAATTATCACGAGCAAAACATCAGGGAGTTTTCCGTTCTAATTCTATCTTTCCCTTATTATTTAATTGTTTTATCTATACAACGAGGACGTTGTATAATTTAAGTGGGGGGATGGAGAATTAGAACGTACTTGTCTTCTTTTTTACAAAATAACATGCAAAGTGCTTAAAAATGGCCAAAATCTAAAAAAAATTCAGCATGACTTTTGTAAAAATCACTAGTTACATTACCTAGTGCACTATAACCCTTGATACATATTGTGAGAATTAAGCCTATTCCGTTTCCAACTGTCTACTAAAATTCCACAAAATTATGAGTGTGCCGGTGATGTAGTGGACTTTAGAACTTGGCCTGGTATATCACTCGAGACCGCCATGATTAGTACTATGGATTTAGATGGAAGAACATGTTCAACTGATAAATTTCTAGGATTAAACCAAATAGCCTACATGTCGTAAAAATAACTAACCACACTGGTTAGTTAATTCCCGTGTAACCCTTGATTACTCTCATTTTTAGAGTAAAATCCCCTAGAACAACCTGTTGAGCCATTCCTTTCTTTTTCTACACCATATTATATGTTTCGTTACACCTTTGCACCTTAGCCTACCGTGTAGATTAAGCCTATTTTACCAATGTTGCTAGTTGCTTTCGTGTAAAGTTTTGTATTTCCTGTGTCAAAGTGAAATTTTTCTATCTCTGTAATGGTCGGGAAATTGCACAATGCAATGGGAAAAATATGTAGCTCGTAAGTTTCGCTACTTTCGCGATTATGAATCATGTCCGAAGAAGAAAAAGTACTACAAGGAAAAGATTATCTGGATGAATTATGATAGTGAAGACGGTGGAATTAAACCGAGGTTTATGATGTATTGAAAAAAAAAGAAAAAAAAGAAAAAAGAAAAATAGTCGGTTCAAAAGAAGTTTATACCGAAGGAATTACTTGGAATGATCGATTATTCGTTGATACGTTACAAAAATCAACGATGTAAAGTCTTGTAAAAAGTGACCGATATCACCACTTATGTAAAAGTATGTAAAGAGCGGGATGTAAGGGAAGTTGACCGTTATGGGAACGCCAACTTAGGTTGTCTTTGTCATTTCTGTGATCGAGGCGTCTGTCTATATGTTCGAGTCTTTGTCATGGAACGGTCGGGAGAAAGTTACTAGCAACCGCACCTTATTTGTTGGCTTAATCTATTTGTTTCGTGAATTTTACTTAACACCCATTTTACTTCCCTTTCCTAGCAACTAACCTTAGTGTCCACTCGAACGAGGACTTGTTCGAGCATGCATGTCTATTCTGTCGTTACAGCCATGTATGCATGTCTCAGCTGCCTTGTTGGATGACGACTTTTGGTGAAAGTTAGAAGGTTCCTACCCTATATCATTCTTCATCCTAACCGCTGGTTAAACACGAACAGGGATTTTTTTGAATTATATATGTCTATTCCGTCGTTACGGCCGTGTATGTACGATACAGCTGCCTTGTTGGTGTGGTACTTATGGTGAAAGACTGTTAAATGATCAACCGTAAGCCTTCTTAACCCAATTTAGTTTTTGACTTGTTCTTCCTCAGCTTTAGATGTGGAGATGTGTATCCTTGCCAAGCCTATGATACGAAGCTAATCACGACCGAGCAATTGAGCGTACTACTTAAATGTTGCACCCAAGATTAGTTGAGTGATCTGAGTGTTTTCATTTCCATATTTCGTGAGGAGCTTGGTTATGTACAGGTGATTAGGACAAAACGATGCTTAAACAGAAAATCCTCAACTTCGGTTGGGACACATTTTCATAAACTAAACTTTTCTAAAGTCTACTTGAGGACAAGTAGGATTCAAGAGGAAGGATATTTGATGACATAAAATAACATCACTTTATTATATCATTTATCCCATCTGTTTTTCCCACTTTTATATAATTATTGCATCATTTGGTACTTAATTGCTTTAAAGTTGGTAAATGCAGTAATTCAGGAGTGTTTTGTGAAGACAAGCTAAAAGGCGCATAATTTGGAGCTAAAACGATGATATTTGAAGATTGCTGAAATTTCACCAATACGCCGTATCCAACTAAAGAGATACGGCGTATCTGCGCCAAGACTTCACAAGAAAACGCGTTTGACCAATTCCCAATACGGCGTATCCATGTTGTCTACATACGCCGTATCCATGAAGATAACTATTCGAAGATACAATAAATCAAGTAAATTGGGAATGATATCACTGATTGATTTAAACGTAGCGCGCACTCTAAGGAATCCAGCCCAATACGCCGTATCGACCTTGCCAGATACGGCGTATCGAGTCTTTTTCAGACACTATAAATAGAAGACTCAAAAACGAGTTTTCGGTGTGCAATGTCATATTTTTTATACCATACTCACTAAAAGACGAATTTTAGAAGAGAAGATCAGCCACCAAGGTCAAGCATTGATTACGACTCCATAGAAGACATCGTGTAATTTTTACTCTTTTAATTGTTCGATTTTAATTGTTTGATTACGCTTGTATAATTACAATGGTTGTAGGCTAATACCCTCGGGTATTAGCCATCTTAATGAAAGTTCAATGTTTGATTTGTTTTAAAATCAATTTCTTAATTTATCATTGATTGTTTAATTATGTTTATCACCTCATACTTGTTTATGTGTTTGAATATGTGACATATCATTCAACCGGATCTAGTGATACGGACCAAGTAATCTAGATACCGGGATAGCTCTGGCTCTCCTTATTGTGATTTCATATACTGGACCAATAGAGATCATAAATTAACGTTCTAAGTCTTTGTCTTTTAATTATTCGCTTAGTTAGTCCCGTAAGGTGACCTTTATGTTTCACAATCATGCTCTTAATTACCTGATAAAGATTAGGAATAGTAACTACCAATTATATAAAACAATACCGTCCAAACAATAGTGGGTAAAGTCCGTTGGGCTAGGGTTTTAACATGATCACCACTGCTTGATTCCCTAATGATAGATAATAATAAACCCTAAAGATGCTTAATGCGGATAGCTTAATGTGACATGATTAATCGTGTCTAGTCTTAGGATATGTCCCTTCCTAAGTCTTAAGAATGATATGCCGCTTCGAGATAAGTAAATCATTGCACTAAAACAAACAAACCAGCATTGAACCAGATTTAATATAGCTAATACAGTTTTCTATCATTTGGCTTGTACTGCTTTTTTATCTTCTAATCTTCTTCTTTTATGTTTATTGTCTATTGAATTGATATTTGTCATCACCAAACCACCCCCATATCATTAGACAACGTACATAGCATAGGTTTAACCAGTAAATAGACTAATTAAAATACTGATAGAATATAGGATTAATGTTCCACTCTTAGTGTTCGACACCCTACTTACCGCAAACTCCATCTTGACCGGGTATACTTCTCGTTAAAGTGTTGTTTTAGGTTTGTCGGCTAAATATAAATTTAAAACTTGATAATCAAATAATTGACCCTACACGACAGCACACCATTTGTCGTTAGACTTCAACAAGAAGTTTTACAACTCCCTAGGCAGTGAACCTAATCGTTGTATTGTAGTATAGGCAAGACTCGGGGGTTGTTATCGTTCCCTAGGGGAATAGGTTGGGAAGGTTCAAACAGAATCTAACGAAGGTCTACGGGGTTAAGAGAAGATTCTTTTTGTATTTTTATTTTATAAAAAGCATGTAAAGTCATATGGTTGAGAGGTTAGTTTGTTTTATCTAATTAAACTAATAATAATCCAAACTACTTTTGTGATAACTTATATGATAAACGAACGTATTTACTTAATCATGCACTACTCCTCAGATTGCTTCTCCTAATCATGTTGCTTTGTCACACTTGTGATGATCTGTGTGAGTATTTCCTAAGTCATGAACGAATTATACGAACCCGCCGTCTATGTAATATTCCGTTAAGGCAACACACAATTAAGGTAGTATGTAGACTATTACAAGGCCCCTAATAGTATATTACATGCAATTGAAATATCTAAAGAGGGATCAACAATATTAGGGGTAAGGTAGTATGAAGACTGTTACCGATGGTATCCTTTCTACACACTCGCATTTCCCTAGAAGTCTATGCCAATTTAATATCTTATGGCTAGTTTTCTAAAGCCTAACGCGCACATCCATCACAAGATGCAACATTAAAAGGATCTACAAGCTAAGTTTCATGCAATCATAAGTAAATACTAAAGGATCTAGCCTATCATGTTATAAGAAGATAAAGAACATGAACCAATCAAACAATACATAGACATATTGAAATATCAAGGGGATAAATGAACTTTACTTGATTAGCACATGGATTAAAGACTGTTACAATAGGGTTTTGAGGCCTTAAAGACGGCCTAAAAAGCTTCCAAACTCGACAATAAAAGTTAGGGTTCGTCTCCTAAAAGTTACACACCTAAAACCCTAAAATCGGTTTTGTATATAAAGTAAAAGCGGCGCGACGGCGTCGTGTTGTAATCTTGACGCCGTCGCCACCTGGAATCTTCTAGAGCCACTTTAAGTCGGCTACGTCCTGACGATGTCGTCAAATCCATGACGCCGTCGCTTAGAAAATCCTGACGCCGTCGCTTAAAGTCTGCAACGCCGTTTCCACGCTCTATATGCACGGTTTCTTCAAAGGATTTGGTGTAGAGTCATAGTCTTGTCTGTTTCTTCTCCAAATGAGCCCAAGTCACGTGTATTTCCTCCAAATGCCATCCAAGTGCTAAAAACATGAAAACAAACAATTAAGCACATAAACTATGTATATTTGCATGATTTAGGGGGTTAAATGACCCCTCTACACTTGGGATTTGCTTGTCCTCAAGGAAATGGGCTTTTTTACCTTGATAATAGCAATATTTAGGGCATTTAACTTACTCTTTAAAAGAAATTTACGACACAATCTTCTAGACCCCGTAATTAAAAGCACAGAAAGCCTATACTAGCACCTCAGATAAGTGTTTAGGATTCTCTCTTTCTCTCGGGTCTATAATAAATAATAGCAACTATGGGAAACGGAGAATTAACACTCATTACCTGTCATAGCATATAAATTACCATAGGCTTGATAGAGGATCAAATCTACATCGCTAGGCGCAAGTACTATTCATTACTATCAAAGAGGTCTTTTAAAGGATTGTGATGTGTAGGTGTAAGATAACATTAACGGAAGCAGAAACGGATATGATATATTTAGGGAGTGACTTTTTGGGTGAATTTGGGGTGAAAGGGTTAGCTAATTATTTATACGAATACACGCTGATTGGTTTGCTAAGCCAAAGACTCAGACAACGATATACAAACTCTACAGAACTCTACATCAATATCTTTCTTTTTCTTATATTATATT